>JAHKKF010523310.1:5798-17615 GCA_019740295.1 Labeo calbasu | reverse complement strand
AGATTCGTTCATTTTGCTGAACGAGACTCAAAGGTCCGAGTCGGTAAAATGATCCGAACTTCCCATCACTACTACGAATCACGTCTAAGTTCATCGTCCATGTACTCCGGCTCAAACAGGTAGAGAATGGCGAAAAACTCCATCTTATTTTCTCCTACAACTTCAGAATCGTCCGACATTGTTGTGGCTTTTTGTTTGTAAACAGCATTTGACTTACTTGCACTTTGTTAGTCTTTGTGCGTTCGCTTTGTGGGTCTGTAGTTCCACGTGACCTTTCGACTTGATTCAGTAGTACATAGTGTCGTGAACGCGCATCTCAGAGCCTGTGCTACACAAGCTTTTATGCTTAAGAAGTATACAAATTTTTATTTTTCAAAAAAAATGTCTGATCATTTCGCTAGATAAGACCCTTTTGAAGCTGCATTTTAACTACATTTTGGAAGTTCAAAATCGGGGGCACAATTGAAGTCCATTATATGGAAAAGGAAAAATCCTGAAATGTTTTCCTCAAAAACCATAATTTCTTTACGACTGAAGACAGAAAGACATGAACATCTTGGATGACAAGGGGGTGAGTAAATTATTTGTAAATTGTTGTTTTGGAAGTGGAGTTCTCCTTTAAACACAGAAAAAGTCAAATTTTAGTGATATGTCACCTATAAAATATCTTATGTGTATTGCAGAAGAAAGTCATACAGGTTTGGAATGATACATGATGACAGAATGTTCATTTTTTTGCTAAATTATCCCTTTAAATAATTTACAAGAGGTTTTATTTATTCAAAGGTTGAATCCTTATAAAAAAAATACAGGTTGCAGCAAGAGACTTATTCTGTAATCTTTTTAAAATGCTGCATCAATGCAGGATTTGGACAGGGTTTCACCTTTACCAAGGACAGAGTTACTGCGTTAATCTCAGGAACTGAGACTGAGATTAGAATGACAGCATTTTTCGCATGATGATGAGCTTGCACTCAGGATAAGAGTATCAACTTCAACTTTCATCTTTATTATCATGCACACAAGCAAAATAGGATACTTTGCTTTTTGTATTTAAAACAACAAATTTGTTTGTCACTTTTAGTGCTGATGGGACATATGAAGTGTCTTTCTACTCCAATGCGGTCGTGTCAAATAACGGTGAGGTTGCCTGGCTACCACCGGCCATTTATAAGAGTGCCTGTAAAATTGAGGTCCGGGACTTCCCCTTTGACCAGCAAAACTGCACACTCAAGTTCCGCTCATGGACTTATGACTACACAGAAATTGACCTCATCTTGCTGTCAGACTTTGCCCTCCGAGATGACTTCAAGCCAAGCGGTGAATGGGATATTGTCTCGCTGCCTGGTCGAAAAAACGAAGACCCTAATGACGCCACGTATTTGGATATAACATATGATTTTATCATCAGACGCAAACCGCTGTTCTACACCATTAACTTAATCATCCCATGTGTGCTCATCACTTCACTGGCCATCTTAGTTTTTTACCTCCCGTCAGACTGTGGAGAAAAGATGACTTTGTGTATTTCTGTGCTCTTGGCCTTAACTGTGTTCCTCTTGCTTATTTCCAAAATCGTACCGCCGACCTCACTCGCCGTGCCCCTCATTGGAAAGTACTTGATGTTCACCATGGTCTTGGTGACTTTTTCAATTGTTACAAGTGTGTGTGTGCTAAACGTGCACCATCGCTCCCCAAGCACACACACTATGCCCAAGTGGGTCAAATATTACTTCCTGTTTCGTTTGCCTTCTTTCCTATTCATGCGACGGCCGAGAGAGTCCAACAAACGTGAGAAATTTCGCAGGAAGCACCAGCAGTGCTCTTCAGCTGATCTCCCAGTAAAAAGTGAGGCGGATGAGACTGATTCCACCTTCTTTGTCAATGAAGATGCCAAGCACATTGGTTGGAGACCTGGCGAGTTGCAGGAAAACACAGAGTTTCGTAAGCGAATGGCGATAAAGTGCTCTGCGGACATGGAGGAGGCTGTGAAGGGGGTCCGATATATCGCTGAAAAGTTGAAGAATGAGGATGATGATGAAGGGGTGAGTGACTGATTTTCACTTAAATAAACTGAAACTAATCATACAAAATGCATGTTATTTTTATTTAGTAATGACCTGAATAAGATATCTCACATAAAATACACTTACATGTAGTCCACTTGAGAAAATAATTGTTGAATTTATAAAAATGACCCTGTTCAAAAGTTTACATACACTTAATTCTTAATACTGTGATAGTGATAGTTGTCCCTTGTTTGTCCTGAACAGTGAAACTGCCCGCTGTTCTTCAGTTCTTCAGGTCCCACAAATTCTTTGGATTTTCAGCATTTTTGTGTATTTGAACCCTTTCCAACAATGACTGTATGATATTGAGATCCAACATTTCACACTGAGGACAAATGAGGGACTCATATGCAACTATTACAGAAGGTTCAAACGCTCACTGATGCTCCAGAAGGAAACACAATGCATTAAGAGCCAAGGGTGAACATTATTTGAATTTGAAGATCAGGGTAAATTTAACTTATTTTGTCTTCTGGGAAACATGTAACTATCTTCTGTACCTTCTGAAAGGCAGTGCTAAATGAAAAAATATGATATTTAGGCAAAATAAGAAAAATCTCCATTCTGTTCAAAAGTTTTCACCCCCGGCTCTTAATGCATCGTTTTTCCTTCTGAAGCATCAGCGAGCGTTTGAACCTTCTGTAATAGTTGCATATGAGTCCCTCAGTTGTCCTCAGTGTGAAAACATGGATCTCAAAATCACACAGTTGTTGTTGGAAGGGGTTTAAATACACAAAAATGTTTAGAAACCAAAAAATTTGTGGGACCTGAAGGATTTTTCTGAAGAACAGGAGGCAGTTTAACTGTTCAGGACAAACATGGGACTTATGAACAACTATCACCAAACAAAAAACACAGCTGTGGATCATTCAGGTAACAACACAGTATTAAGAATCAAGTGTATGTAAACTTTTGAACGTGGTAATTTTTCTAAATTCAATTATTGTTTTCTTTTGTGGACTACACATGTGAAATATTATGTGAAATATCTTATTCAGGTCAGTACTAAATAAAAAAATAACATGCATTTTGTATGATCCCTCTTATTTTGGTAAAATAATTAACATTTTACAGCTTCTGAGAGGGGGATGTAAACTTTTTACCTCAACTGCATAGATCAAACTTATTATATTTTGTATATGTTTATCTGTTTTTGAAGAATTATGTGACACTAAAGATTCAGGAATAAATCACATTTTAAAATATATAAAAATAGAGCACAGCTCTTTTAAATTTTAATAATATTTCACAATATTTCTGATTTTACTGTATTTTTATTTAAATAAATGCAGCCTATGTGAATATAAGAAACTTCTTTAAAAAATGCAAAACAAAAAATCTCCAAAATTTTGAATGGTGGTGCAGATATATCACACATAAATTCAAATAAATCTGCATATTCTCTCTTTCTCACAGATTGTCGAGGACTGGAAATATGTGGCTATGGTGATCGACCGTCTGTTTCTGTGGATCTTTGTTTTAGTTTGTGTTACAGGAACCATCGGCCTCTTCATGCAGCCGCTCTTCAAGAGCTATAGCACACCCACCAGTGATGATTTGTAGATCACATAAAGTCAGACCAGCTTCAACCCAACCTACATGGCTGTTCATTTTCAGTGCACAGCCTAGTCTTATCACAAACTTGACAACCTTTTTATTTCAATAAATGTTGTAGCCAAAAACCTGACAATGGACTTCAAACCTGACACATTTCATAAAGCATTAAGCTCTGTGTACTTTTCAATGCACAAAGACACAAAATTCTTAGATACCGTTGTCAGAGCACAATACTGGAAACACACTGAATATTTAGCTGCCCCAAACACTGACCCGAACTCAGAAACCCTTCAGAGCTGTCATTCAGTCACAGCATCTAGTCCTGGAGGCCCCAACATTCTCTAACCTCTCACTGAAAATGAACCTCCAAATCCCAAAATGGCCCCAAATCTAGTTGGTTTGTCAAAACGGAGTGTTTTTCTCAAGCATTTTCTGATTTTCTGAAATTTCCAAATGCTTGTGTGCAGGATGCATTAAAATCCGCTCACTTTTACATAAAATAACCCCCACCTGTTTACATTAGAAAAACTTATCATAAACCTGTTTAAGGTTTGACACATCAGGACTACAGTGTGTACTGTAACTTTAAAAACATCAATCCTAGCTCAATAGCAATGTGGGTATTTGTTTTGACTCAAATAATAAGCTGTTTACTGGAATATAGACCTTACACCTTAACATACTGTACACATATGTGCATGCACTGTTCTTTAATACACATTTTCACATCATTTTCCCCCTATTATACTTGTTAGATTGGTTTAAACATTACATGAACAGCATCTTGCAACAGCATTTTGGTTGACCTTTACAGACTTTTGGACATGTGCTGTCGTTGGAATGATTGATGAGTACTTAATATATAATTATTATCATAATGTTATTTTATTATGATGGTTATGTGATGTATTAAGAAAAGAATAAATTAAAACCATACAAAATTGTCACTTTTGCACTTTATATACATTTTGCTGCTAATGTATATTATGCTATCAGGTAATTTTATATGCAGCTTATGAAATTTAAATGATTAACAACTGCGCTTATCAGTTTTAGTTAATGTTTCAGTGTTTCTATGCTAGTTTGCAACAAAATGATTCAGCGCACAATTTTTAAAGGTATAGTTCACCCAAAAATGAAACCCTCAGGCCATTCAAAAGTTTGTTTCTTTATCAGAACACATTTGGAGAAATTTAGCATAACTTGTTCACCAATAGATCCTCTGCAGTGAATGGGTGCCGTCAGAATGTGTTGCTTTTGGTCCAAATGTGATTTCCTATTTTATAATAATGCTTCCTCCAGTGAAAAAAGTCCATCACCTAATGTCCTTTTAATATTAAAATCCACTGACATATTTGTTAATAACTGTGTTGGGTTTTTTCTGCTTGAAACTGTGCTTGATCTGTGCATATTTCTCTCCTGATTCAGGGCTCAAATTTACTTTTTATTTTTTTTTTCACGTCCAAATACAACCAAATACAACAAGATTTTAACTGATGGAGTGGAGTATTCTAATTCTAATGGCACCCATTCACTGCAAAGGATCCACTGGAGAGAAAGTGTAATGCTAAATTTCTCCAAATCTTTTCAGATGAAGAAACAAAGTCATCAGCATCTTGGATTACTTCAAGGTGAATACAGTTTCAGCAATTTTTAAATTTTGTGTGAACTGTTCCTTTAAAAACCTCTGGGTCATTAAAGCCCTAAAATAACTTTAGAAAAAAGAATATGTTGTTTTTCTATGCTTCCACATGACTGCTTGTAACACACTACCCAATGCATCTGCTGTGCAGAAGGGGGTCTTTACACCTTCTCATTATCACTTTAATCAATTCTGCTTGCTGTGGTTTAGGACTGTGTTAATCTCTGAGGACTCTTAGAGATATTTTTAGTGTTTTTCAATGTTAACTCATCATGACTGTGACTGCTGATTTGACAGGTGACGAGAGTGCAGTCAGGGGAGTGTGCAAATGGAGGCTGAGATGCATTATTTAAAGGAGTGTATGAATATTTAAGTTATTTTCCAGTCTGTTTTTGCTCTCTTCTGAAGACGTGAGAGTGTGCAGATGCATGCTGACATGCATATGCAGTGTGGATGAAGGAAGCTAATAAGTGCAGAATGTGAGTCAGCAACCATTAAATCATAATGCCGAATTGCAGTGCATTTTTCTGCATTTTATCCACTCATTATTGATTTTTAATTGAGATCTGGTGTGTATTGGAACATTTGACCGTGTTTTTAAGTGAAGCTTATGCTCATATTCGAATGATAGAGGATCACATGCAATGCCGTGAGAAAAAGTGACACAGACCCTCACGGAGGCCACAGCTGGTTCCAACTGGAGCAGAAAATCTTCTGAGCTCAGACAGTAGCCATGAACGCTGAGAAGCTATGTTTGCCTGAGCTGCTGCTGCTTGGACTCAATGTGAGTGTTTACACATGAGAGTCTGCTGAGTTTTAAATTTAATATCTCTGTAAGGTTGTAAACAAACACACTCTAAACCAGTACAAGACTAAGTTAAGTAAAAAAAAAATTTGAAATGTTTTTATATAAATAACACAGAGGAACATGAAACTGGCCAAGGTTGATGAAAATGCAATCAAAAAATGCTTATTATTGGACAGCACATTACACTGTTAAGTAGTCGGGGTTATATACAGTCAGACCAAAAATCATTCAGACACTAGATAAAATTTTATTTATTTTTATTTTTTTTACTAGTGGGTGGAGGACACTATAGTTCATTTATTTAAATAAGGATAGCAAAACAAAGTTTTGCAGTTTGCTTTGCAAAACAAAAATTCCCAAAAATTCTTCATACTGTGGACTACCAGTAAAATTCATACAAATTTGGGGCCAAAAATTATTCAGACACTTTGACCTGACCATGCTAATGTGGCCTTTTTACACCACAGACTGAACAAAATTAAGCATTGCTTGGTAATCGGTCAACAAAGTATTGATAGTTGTGTAAATATTGTAATACGAATTAAAGCAGTTGTCTGAATGATTGTCTGGTTGAATGTAATCCATTACATACCTTTCTATCAAAGTTCTGACATTATCAAGATTAATTTGTTCTGACACAGAAACTCTGAGTTCCTGTCATATTTTATTACCATTTTCTAAACTATAGCGTATAAACTGAAAATGTGAGAAATGTTGAAGATGTCTGAATACATTTTCATAGAATGAGAAGAATAACAATATGCTGTAAATGGTAAAACTGTTTGCACTACAAACTAGTATGTTCATAATTAAGATAATACATTAAAATAATATGACACACCAATTTGCAATATCATGTAGCAAAACGAGCTGTTTTATATAGCTAAAAATAGCTGGGCGCAGATAATAGAGGATATGCAATGACGTCACTTTCCATCGGAACATGCCCTCTCAGCCGGACTGAGTGGTAAAAGAGGCAGCTGCATGAATGGATTTAATAGGGCAGCTGCAAAAATGCGAGTAAAACAAACGATAATCAGTTTAAACTAAAAGTTGTTGGACTCGATATAGTGTTGCTCACAACTTACTAAATATCCAGTGGTCCATAGATATTTATGTGCAGCCAGGAATAGTGTGTTCTGACCTTTATATGTGGCTGATTTCAACGCCAGGGAAATAAAGCAAATTTGCCTGTGAACGCATTTTCTAAATACTAAATAGGTTGGTCTAAATCTGGGTGATCAATTATATCAATGTTATATCTAGCGTCATATTGTTCAGCCCAAAAACGTATATAGTTTTTGTCAGTGTTTATTTAAAAAAAACATCCAGTTATGCAGAATTTAAGATGGTAAATATTTAATTGACAAGTTCACAATACGAAACATTATAATGCAATATAGGGTACGATTTTACCGCAAAATTCTACATATTAACATGAAATGATAACTGCAAATCCGTGTTTCCCTGGCTGAAGTCCATATGTTTCTGTGAATTGCAGCGATTCATTTGCTTCTCTTTTCTGTAGCTTTCAGCAGTGTAAAAATATACCCCAGATTTCTTGTCAGGTCTCTTTCTCGTTCGAGATGTGTTTTCTCTTTCTCGTTCGAATGCTGTGACATTCACGCTGAAACCAATACTGCCACTCAGTGGGCGGAGCCGCAGCCAAATGGGCACGCCCGCTTTTACAGGAAAAATAAGGTGGGTGGATTATTAATGTATCAATATAAGCATGATTCAGTATTAATATATATAATAATAATCGACATAACTTTCTTGTACCAACTGAGCTATTTCTCCAGTAACATTTAAAAAAAAACCTTTTTATTTATTGTTTATGCAGTTTACTCACATTCAATAGAACTGTGAAGAAGTATGCTGTTGGTTACCTTGTTCAAAGAGTGACTGTTACAATTACACCTTGCAGCATTTTCTGAGCATGTTGATCTATTTGGTGGAGAGATGCATTCATCTGTCCCTTTAAATTGGCACGCACGCGCTCCGCGTGCCACTGTGCTGTGGGACACGAGCGCGCGCGCCTGGATGGATTCCATCTAGGAGTGATTTACTTCCATCCGCTGCTTTACTGTCAAGTAGTTTCTGCTTTACTGTCAAGTAGTTTCCCCTACTACAAACTGTTATCGCTTGTTAAGAGCAGTTGTTTTAAAGAGCAGATAATGCGTTCAAATGTGTTTTAATTAGTTTCACGTCAGTATCAAATACTTTGTTCCAAAATGACGCTGGCAGTCGTTGGTCTTTTTACACTGTTTACCAGCATCATCGCCACCACGCCTGGTAAGTACAAGTCTCTTTTTCCCCTGTCAAGTAATGTTTGTTTAACAGCCTGCTTTGTTTTTGAGTTATGAACTATGTATAATACATTTAAAGAGTTGAGAAATATCGGTTATTATATGAAATTAATTTGTAATCGTTAATTGTCTGTAATGAGAATTATTTAGCCTATGTGTCCCGGACAGTACGCAGTAATGACATAATGAGTCGTAAACTAAATTTGGTTAGTTGTGTCAGCAAAACATCTGCCAATTATAAGAAATCTTAACATACTTGTTATTTACTTAATTTTGTCCTCAAAATGTAATTTGTTCCCTGTGTGTAGTTGACTGCAGTTGTCCTTAGTTGAGGTCAGTAAACAATTAGTGAAGGACGCAGTGAGCGGACTTCTGCTGACTACATTGTCTATAAAGTGTCTGGTTTCTGTCTGTCCTTCATAGGACACACTTTTATAACTGTTATTTTAGCAGAAGGCAATATTAATACCTGGTCAATTGAAATTAGTATAACAATGGTTGTAAGACCTTATATCAATGATGTAATAAGATGATAATGTGTGTTTTATCAGCTAGGGAGTTTGTATCTCTGGCAGAAAGAGAAGATGCTCTACTCAGGGACCTGTTTCAGGGGTACCAGCGCTGGGTCAGGCCTGTTCTGCATGCAAACCACACTGTGAAGGTCCGGTTTGGCTTGAAGATTTCTCAGCTAGTGGATGTGGTAAGATGAACATACAGATTCAGCTTTTTAAACTTAATTTGGAAGCCTAACTTTGACGGCCCTCGATGGTCTCTGTCCATGGTGCTGAAACACAACAGATGGAGCTGTCCGTGGTTTTGAAAGCCATTGAGTTTTTATCTTTGTATATTAGAGGCATCTGCTTCCTTAGAGTCTATATATAGAAAATACTGCCTCTCCTCCATCTTTTTTTCCATCTCCTGGTTTTATTCTGCCTCACTTTTTCTCTGAAAGGGTTTTGTTGTTCAGAAGACTCATATGATGGGAGGCTAAATTATTAAAAGAGCAGAGATCCAGCGGGCTGTAGCATCTTTAACAGTGTGCACCCACAAAAAATCCATTGGTGTACTATTTCCTTCAGTGATTAAATTATTCAAACTAAATTGATAGGAATTCAGCATATTTTGATGAAAATGTATTTGCTCAGCACATGCTGCAAGTATTCATTTCATCTCATATGCACAAGCAAATAGACAGACACACTAACAATCAACGCATTAGTGATCTAACCCTCTAGTAGATTATGTGTTCTATGTTTCAGTGTGAGAGTTCAATTCTGCATGAAATCTGTTAGCATCAGAATACATTTTATTAATGCTCTGACAACAAATTGGTAATAATAAGCACCCGATATAAAAAGTGCACCATCAAGGCTTTGTGTTCCTCTCAATGATAATAATAATAATCAAAAAAATGATGATGTCAACTTACTGTTGATACATGTATATTATGTAATGTGATTTACTTGATACGGGCTCAGATGTGGCTGTTTGATTTTATTGATTTAAAACCTGCCTAAAGGCACAGGTGCCCAAGTGCCTCGTAATTCAGTGTATTAGATGGCTTTAAAAGTGGTTATGCTGGACGTTTATCAAAAGATATAGCCAATGATTTTGAAGGCTATGGAAAATAAATAAGGACAGCTGTTATTATGCAAGTTGAGTCACCCCTCTCATATCCCATAATCTCAAGAAAAATGGGTAATAATATAAACCTGTTTGATGAAAAGTCTTTTCCTAGTGTGCTTCTTTATGCTGTTTATTCTTTTTAAAGCAGATGCTATAATTTATTAGAATCCAACCACCAGAATTAACTGTTAATTACTAGAGTTAAGACGTTATTTTAGTTCATCAGATATATTTAATCTCTATCTCTCTCATACACAAACAGTTGCTTGTGGAATTATCTTTCTTTCTTCTCTGTTTATGAATTTAGGATGAGAAAAACCAACTTATGACCACTAATGTGTGGCTATGGCAGGTATGTAACCTCAAACATCACTGCAAAAATGTTTTGTCTGGGAAATTAACATCTAAATTAGTTATTAAGGGTATTATCAATAAATAATTTAATGACAAAAAACAATAAATAAACCCTCCATGCATAAATGTAAAAATAAACAGTTTAAGATGGTTTTTATCATTATTATTATTGTTGTCATTTAAAAAAAACAAAAAAACTTATTTTAAACTTAGTTTATGGTGCATGAAAGATTATTGTGCATAGAGGATTTTCCTTTTTTTTTCTTTCTTTTTTCTTTTTTTTAATTTTGTACTTGGCTGTAGTTGTGCTGCATTGATGACTGAATATTGCAATTAATGTTGCCAACTATTATCATTATCAGTTTGATTGAATGTGTAATACATAACCTAGCTCTAAATTTTTTAATTTATTTTTTTTTTCTCAAAAAATTATAGTTAATTTTTATTATTATATATAAAATCTATTTCATGCCAGCTAACATTTCTCATTTCATTTAGTGTAACTTCATGTACTAAATTTTATCTAAGATTTTTAATGTTTTTAAAAGTCTTTTATGCTCTTCAAAGTTCCATTTATTTGATCAAAAATAAAGAAAAAGAAGTAGTAATATTATTAAATATTATTGCAATTTAAAACAACAGTTTTCTATTTTAATATACTTTAAAATGTAATTTATTTATGTTATGCAAAGCTGAATTTTCATCAGCCACGTGATCCTTTGAAAATAATTCTAATATGCTGATTAATTATCAATGTTGGAAACAGCTGTGCTGCTTTATATTTTTTGGAACCTGTAATTCTCTCTGATGAATAAAAAGTTAAAAAGAACAGCATTTATTCAACAATTCTAACAATATAAATATTTGCTCTCATTTTTTATCAATTTAACACATCCTTGCTGAATAAAAGTATTAATTTCTTTCAAAGAAAGAAAGAAAGAAAAAATGTAATGACCCCAAACTTTGAACGGCAGTGTATATTGTTACAAAAAGATTTCTATTTTAAATAAATGCTGTTCTTCTTAACGTTTTATTAATCAGAGAATGTTGAAAAAAGTATCACAGGTTCCAAAAAAATATTAAGCAGTACAACTGTTTCCAACATTGATAATTAATCAGCATATTAGAATGATTTTCAAAGGATCATGTGACACTGAAAACTGGAGTAATGATGCTGAAAATTCAGCTTTGAATCACAGGAATAAATTCCATTTTAAAGTATATTAAAATAGAAAACCACTGTTTTAAATGCCAATAATATTTCACAATATTACAGTTTTTTTCTGTATTTTTAATTAAATAAATGCAGTCTTGATGGGACTAATCCCAAACATCTGAACAGCAGTGTAAATAAACATATGTGACCCTGGACCACAAAACCAGTCTTAAGTAGCACAAGTATATTTGTAGCAATAGCCCAAAATACATTATATGGGTCAAAATGATTGTTTT
>JAHKKF010523309.1:4965-18078 GCA_019740295.1 Labeo calbasu | reverse complement strand
TGTGTGTGTGTGTGTGTGTGTGTTTTCTGAGAGGATTATCTTCATGCCCCGCTGAGGGTTACACACCATCTGGACGGGAGGTGACCCTGAGTGGGATGGGGCACGTCTGGAGCTGTTAGGACGTTGACAGTATGTGTGTGCGTCCTCCAATCCAACACTCCTGTCCAGTAATGTTACAGTTCAATGAAAGCATACCGAATGTAGCTCCCCTCACATCTGAACTAAGCAGTCTAGGGATTTAATCATTCAGGGAAGACACTACGCGGGATCATTTAGCCCCGTGTGCCTGTCTCCTTCTCGCTCTATTCATGTCCATATGTTTGGACGCTGCTCTGTCACAGCTGTACACCTGCTTAATTAATCTCTGATCACTCCCAGTTCCAGCAGAGGGGAGAGCTGTCCCAATGAATCACTACGAACAACTGCTTCTTTAATGCTATCGCTCTGATTATCAGCAACGACTCGCTCGGTTAGATCAGAGATCGCTTAAGGCAAATAAAAACACCTGAAAATGGAAATTATCAAGAGATCCGAGAAAGTTCATTTGAAGTTCTGTAGAATATTCCAGTCAGGCATTAAGTTGTAATGAGGTAATTATAATTAACTCATTCACAATGATTGCTGAAAGTGCCACAACAAAACAATGGCACTGTTTAGACCTGGTATTAAGATCATTCTCGGGAGATCACAAGAAATGCACATGTAAAAGATGTCTGAAAAAGGTTTTGTGATTCGAACTCTCTGTTTGGGGTGTCTTTGTTTACCTTAATCCATCTCTGAGCTCACCAACAGGGTGTTGCATAGAGAAAGCTGTTGATTGTAGAGATTCACTTATCATATTAACATATTCTCCTCAGCTGGAACTCCCAACGATAAGTTTAATGATTAACTAAGCCAGTTCTGAAATGCATGTGATCACATTTCTGGAGTAAATGCGAAAGAGTTTTGACGGATCTCATACAACATTGAAGTACCGCCTCCTCACCTATCAATCATTTACTGCATTAAAAACAAGGCAAAGAAAACAGCCATAATTGGAAAATGTTTAAATATACATGTCAACGACATGGATCTGGAAAAGTCAGTTTCCCTGACATGAACCACAGGAACATACAGTAAAACAGACAATCTGATCTCATGACAAAAACGTACCTGTGGGAACTTTTTCACAAGATGCAAAATATGTACCAATGTATGTTTTGTGACATAATCTATGTGAAATGTTCTTCTGAGTGGCGCTAAAAGAGTGTTCATTTTTTGCCATGGAACAGATGAACGTACATATGTTGTATGTGACTTTGGTTTTGTTTGTGTCTCTGCAGTTCTGACTTAAAATGTCTGTTGAGTGGTGTTATAACTCTAATGTTCTGTGACGTTTTAAAATAATGTACCATCTGCACTACACCTAAACCTACTCGATAGTATAAACAAAAGGGAATGTGCCGTAAAAACACAATCACAAGCATGCTGTTTTTCGATCTCTCACATTTCAGTTCTGTCATTGTGAGTCATGTTTTTCACAGGATTTGTACCCAAGGATTTCGAAACCGGCTGAGCTACTGAGCAAGCTTGTTACATCCGGTGAGCGAAACATATGGAGCTGTAATCACAACTGTGTACGAAAACTATTATAAACAAAGCGCTTACTGTTTTACTACCTCTAGTGTTCATTTCTGTTGGAAACTGCAGTGATATGTACTTATTGGTACGTATTTCACATCTTGCGAAAAATTCCCACAGGTACATTTTCGTCATGAGATCAGGTAGATAGAAAACAGATCACGCAAGGCATGCAAGTTTTTCTGTCCTTTTGTGATTTAAAAAGGAGAAAGGATCTGGATATGCATAGAAAAATAAAATGAAACGGAAAAGGCTGCGAACCAAACTTTAACTTGTGTTTCCCATTTAAGCACCAAGGTTCACCCATTTGTTCACTAAAGTACCTGCACTGTGAAAATTGTTTTCCAGACAACGCATTAATATCTAAAAATTTGTAACTTGTTTTTCCACTAAAAAATGAGAAAATCTGAAAGTGCAGTAAGAGAAAATGCACTCATATTGCACATACTATCTCTGAAATCAAGTCATAATGTCTTGGGCAATGCAAGGATTTTTAGAAAAGGAATAGAAAGGGAAAATAAGACAATTTTTTTTTTTTTGCTTGCCTATGCCTGTGACAAGCCAAATAAAATGTAAAACAAGAAAAATGTGTTTTTCTTATTAATATACTGTAAAAAAGCATGACTTTTTAACATTACATCAGTTTTTAACATTAAAGAAGTAAATAAAATATATATGACAGTCCAGAAAGATAAATATGGTGGAGGACAGTGATGGACGATAAAAACCTTGTTCTATCTTCCCTCTATCCCATCCTGAAGGACAACCTATTGAAAACTTCAGGCGTCTATGATGTCATTGCTTTTTTTCCCGTCTACACAAAAACTGAACAAGGTCATGATAGAAAGTATGAGGCATCTTGTCAGACATGCTGAAAAAAGCAAGCATCTTTAATTTAAAAAAAAAGTACCACAATTATGTTCTTTATGACCATGAAAATGTAAAAAGTTGGTTTACTTCAGCTCCTAAAAGAACCTTGTAAGTACAATTTAAGTAAACTATTATTCCATGTTGTATTCATGAATCGTAGCTCTGGTTATTTGCTATGCAGGAGAAATGCGAACGGAGAAGTTAACCTTTCTCGTGAGTGATGGCCGTCAAGGCACACAGCTCCTCTTCATGACAAACCCTATGCTTAAAGGTTACATATCACCATCTATATTTGCCTGTCACTTTATGGGAGTAGGAGTTGGAGCAGAGTGAAAAAGACTCCAGCGTGAATTCATGCATTCAGCCATCATGCCAACTACCCAAGCAAAAAAATTCTGATATTTCACTGCACCAAATTCTAAAATTGCAGAGGGCAATTTTCAGTAAAACTATTCTGCATATAATTTGTGAAAAATGTTCAAATTAGAAACACAGAATCATTTCCCCAGTGGTCTCAGCCCCCCGCTGTATAATATTTTGCATGTGCATGCTCCCCACATGCATCAACACACTGACTCTGCTGAGCAGCAGGAATCCCTCAAAAATAGGTCAGCATTAATGAAGACCTGCCACTTCTGAAGAGTAATGGCTTAAATATTTCGCAGAGACACATAAATAAATAAATAAACACACAAACATCATGATTAGCACGTAAGGGGTGGGGGAAGGGGTTTTATCGCATTTGGAAATCACTTCAGTTCTGTTTTGTGGTAAACTAATGACGTTGTTGTTGGGAAAGATTCAGTTTCAACTCGTTTTTAATTTATGATCTAAATCTGATATTGAATTGGATTGACAAGAAGATGAATTTACAGGGGCATTTCATTATCCCAACACAACTTTCATGACAGAGCATAATTATAAATTTTGACTAATTGTGCCTATTACTATGCACAGCAGTTTCTCAAAACTTCCTCTAAACAGACATTTCTTTGAGTGTAATTTGCTTAATTTGCTAAGTTTTGAACTGTCAAAACAATTAACACAGCCATCAAAACTGTTAAATTATACTTTAGCTATAAATTACTTAATTGTTTACTGTAAGCATTTATTAATTTCAGTTACTGTTAATTTCAGCATTTCCTAATGCATTATTAAAATCACAAGTTGAGTTTAACATTAGTTAATGCACGGTGAACTAACATGAACTAACGTTGAACAACTGGATTTTCATTAACTAACCTTAACAAAGATGAATAAATAGGGAAAAAATGTACTGTTCACTGTTTGTTTATGCTAGTTAATACATTAACAAATGACACCTTATAGTTAAGTGTTGCCAAATACAGTTGAAGTCAAAAGTTTACATACACCTTGCAGAATCTGCAAAATGTTAATTATTTTACTAAAATAAGAGAGATCACACAATGTTTTTTCTTTCTTTCTTTCTTTTTGTTTAGTGATAGCTGTTCATGCGTCTCTTGTTTGTCCTGAACAGTTAAAGCCACTGTTCTTCAGAAAAAATCCTTCAGGTCCCACAAATTTTTTTGTTTTTCAGCATTTTTTGTGTATTTGAACCCTTTCCAACACTGACTGTATGCTTTTGAGATCCATCTTTTCACAGTGAGGACCACTGAGGGACTCATATGCAACTATTACAGAAAGTTCAAACGCTCACTGATGTTCCAGAAGGAAAAACAATGCATTAAGAACCAGGGTGTAAACTTTTGAACAGAATGAAGATGAGTACCATTTTTCTTATTTTGCCTAAATATCATGTTTGTTGGTTTTTTTATTAAGTACTGCCCTTCAGAAGCTACAGAAGATACTTACATGTGTTTGAAAGTGTTTCTTAATGCATCTTTTTTTGTTTGTTTGTTTTTTTCTGAAGCATCAGTGAGCTTTTGAACCTTCTGTAATAATTGCATATTTAGTCCCTCAGTTGTCCTCAGTATGAAAAGATGGATCTCAAAATCATACAGTTATTGTTGGAAATGGTTCAAATACACAAAAATGCTGAAAAATCAAAGAATTTGTGGAAACTGAAGGATTTTTCTGAAGAACAGCGGGCAGTTTAACTGTTTAGGACAAACAAGAGATTCATGAACAACTATCACTGAACAAACAAACACCTGTGGATCATTCAAATAACATCACAGTATTAAGAATCAGGCGTATGTAAACTTTTGAACAGTGTAATTTTTATAAATTCTACTATTATTTAATCTTCTGGATTACATGAAACGCCTTTTATGTGAAATATCTTATTCAGGTCAGTACTAAATAAAAAATAACATGCATTTTGTATGATCCCTCTTATTTTGGTAAAATAATTAACATTTGCAGATTCTGCAAGGTGTATGCAAACTTTTGACTTTAACTGTAAATATTAACATAAAATGTATTTAAAACGATTATATAAAACATATATTTTATGCATTAAAAAATCTTTTAGTTTGCATTTTACTTTAAGTTCAAATTCAAATCCATCCCAATTCCTAAATGTAAATTCTGGAACTGGATTGTAGTTTAAATCATTGTACCAAGCCTTGTGCCAAAACCATTCACACACAAGCTCGCTGGCCACTATTTACCTAAACACAAATAAACAAACCAGACTAACACAGGACATCTGCAAGTGCATTAGTTTGGAAGAGACACGTTTCCCGTGAGACTCTGAAAACCGGATGATTAGCATATCTCTGCGATGACCGCACCGATCGCTGCTTCTCTGCGGGACTGACAGAGAAGGGAGGGAGGGGTGAAGGGAGGGAACGAGGGATGGAAGGGAGGCTCCATCTCTCTAATCTAGCTGATGAAGATCCCTCACTCCGGAGACCTGACAGGGGTCGCACTCTCTCCAATCACGCGCGCCACGGACCGCAGAGCCGCGAGCCAGCGAGCCAGTGAGCCAGTCAGCAAAGCGTCCCCTCATTCCGCTCGGTCTTTTTCTCTCCGACCAGCTCACTCACTGTCACTCTCTCTCACACACACAGTCGCACTCGCGCGCGCTCTCTTGTTCATTCTAAACCGCAGGGACCTACACTTCAGCACTCTCTTTCCCGCGCGCGCTCTCTCTCTCGCGCTTTCCCGTTCTTCACTAACGGCACGCGCATCTGTCTCCGCTTCTGTACTGTACAGGATGAACAAGAACGGTAGACTCCTGAGAGAGAGTAGATGAGAAAACAAGGAACTAAAACAACAAAGGCAAGGTGAAACGAGGACTGGAAAGAGGTTGAGGGCAGATGAAGGAAGAGAGTTTGTGAAGCATTTGGATTTTACTGAATTCAAGCCTCCATCCATCTATTTTTTGCTGGTGGAAAGGGACTCAATTAAGGTAGGACGTTTTCTCTGTTCAAATCCCTTGAATCTGTGTGTGTTTTGCTGATGTGGACTTTCTCACCAGGGCAGTAATGAAGAGTTAGGGAGCGTGGAGCAAAAACAGAAAGCTCATAACTCTTGGTGTAAGTGTTGGGTTCCTCTCAAGATCCAGCTAAATCACTAACCTGTCAGCATCTTCAATTATGAGCGTTTATCCCCAATCGTACAGCCATGTAAGCTGCAATACTTTCAGTGCTAAGACTCCTAAAGGAAACAAGCTCATGATTAATCCCTGCACCCTTTAGAACAGTTTCTACCCTCGTTTTTTGGAAAGACATGAGAGCTTGACTGTGGAGGCTGAGCTGAGGTTGTTTTGCTGCCTGACTCTTCAGAGCGAGGTAAAAACTGGCTTGATGCTTGCAGAGATTGGAGTGGAAGTCCTGATTGCAACCCACCAGTGCAAACACTCATACCTGAAGTGTGTGTGAGCCTCAATTATAAGTGTGAGCCAACATTTACATATAAAAGCAGGTGTGTGCTTCGCTTCTCACTGCCACAAAGTAGTGAATCACAGGTTTAAAAAAAAAAAAAAAAAAAAAAGAGCGAGAGCTGCTACCGAAAGACATTTGGGCACATTCAAGGACCTGTTTCAAGTGCTTCTGAGGAGTCGAAAAGACAGACAAATTACTGGCAACGACAGATATCTTAAGTGGCTCTAAAATGCAGTTTCCCTGACAGTTTGTTCCCAGATAAAACAGCAGTGCAATGAACAGTTTCAGCATGTTGTGAATTATGAAAGAGATGAGACTTAATCCACATAATGCACTTGTTAAGTCTTTGTTTCTCACACATCGTTTTTGTACTATTAATAGAGATATTCATGTACAAAGCACCGGGGTCTGGTGTTTATGTACATGTTAATTTAATCTCACAGAGATTATGGATTTTGTGACATGTGAGAGGGATTAGACCTCAAGCGGTTTCTGCATCGCTGAGGTATATGAATCACACACAGTTTAAAAAAAAAAAAACACATGCACTCTACTGTATTTCTGTGTTTCTAGTGAGGCTTATCTGGATAAACAAATGCAAGAATTATGTGAGCTGAGAATGCACAACCTGACTTTTGTAATTCTCGGACAACAAAAGAGAAATAATAATAATAATAACAATTCTTGATTTAAAGCTGGAAAATATCTCAACATTAAAAACAATCATTTTAAAAAGACTTAAATAAAGCATGTTTACAAAAAATGTTTTTTAGTCACCTGCTCATCAAATGTAAACAAATTTGTAAAATTAACCACTACTTCATACACAAGACTAGATGTTCTTGCGTCCACTGAAGCACACGATGCTCTTTGGAACATGTTAAAATCCTGATGCTGGAGATCATCTGGTTTACTCTTATTGAGTTCATGTAGATGTTTATCAAATTTTCCACTTCAAATCAAATTGTAATGATGATAATATAATTTGTAAGGAAAAAGCTGTATTAAATGGCCAAAGGTGCAAAACAGAGTAGTTTTCACAAGTGGTCTCAGATATTTGGACCCCATTGTTGCACAAGTTGTTGCACCAATGAAACTCCTTATGGAAGTTGCGTTGGTCTAACATCAAATGTGACAATGGACTACAAAACCAGTCCTAAAGGTCCATTTTTTTAAAATTGAGATTTATACATGGTTTGTTAGGATAGGACAATATCTGGCTGAGATGCAACTGAGGGTATCAAAATACTGAGAAAATCGCCTTTAAAGTTGTCCAAATGAAGTTCCTAGCAATGCATATTATTAATCAAAAATTAAGTTTTGATATATTCACGTTAGGAAATTTACAAAATATCTTCATGGATCATGGTCTTTACTTAATATCCTAATGATTTTTGGCATAAAAGAAAAATCGATCATTTTGACCCATACAATGACCCATACAAATATATCCATGCTACTTATGATTGGTTTTGTGGTCAAGGGTCACGTATTTCCTTGTGGGAAACGCTTCAGAAACACTGAGATGCAAAATGAACAGCATCTGTAGGTTTAATATAAAGATCAAACTCATGTACCTTATGACTGTTTGAATTACTCATTATTATGGTAAGTGTAACCAAATATAGAATCACACTCTGCTGTTGAGTTTTTCCCTTAGAGACATATCTATAATTTTCAGTGGTTGTTTGTACAACTGTATTGTGGCAGCTGTTAAGTGTGTGCGTTGTAATCCCTTCTGAATAGTAAAATTCTGCATCAGCATTCCTAGAATAAACCACAAAGTGAGAAAATGGCTTTAAAAATGATAGGAGGTGAGCTATGACATCCACTTAAATTCGTCCAGAGTCTGTCTCTAGCTGTCATAAATGAGAGGACGTGATGTGCTAGGAATATGTCACAATATCCGCCCATCTCTAACTGTATTATCCACCTATTTTCATTTGATCTGTTGCGGCATTGCAAGCGTCCCACAGTAAAAAAGCTGATCTCGTCCATCTGTTAAAGGTTGCACGGATTTGTGGGACACTCTAGGACAAAAAAAGATGAATGCACAACAGTCAGCGGACGGAATTTAACTCACAGATGATGCAGAAACGTATACTATCTTTTCCCGGGATCAAGCCAGCCTTTACAAAGACGAGGAACGGCGGGCTTCAATCAGTGTCTGAAATCAGTAGGCAGGGACAATCCAGAGATCCTTCCTGAACTTACTTTAGAAACCAGAGCTGGCAGGTCTTGGTTTGCTTTTTGTGCTCGAGATCAGAGCAGACTAGCTCCTAGTGATCTGAGCTACTGGTGAAAACAAAGCCGTGTCCCAACAAGAGTCCAATTCCCCAGAGCGAGCTCTAGCAGATGCGCTAGCATTGGGTTTAATGAGGAATCCTCTTTTGACCAGTTGGTAACACAAGAGACAGACAGATCCGAGAGAGACGATCAGCACAGAGGGAGGGAGACAGCTCTGAGGGAGAGACGGCTTTGAGGGTGAGCTAAATGAGGTCTAATCAGCTCAAAGCAGATGGGAACCCTGAGACGGAGGGGATCGCGAACGCAAGATTTGACATGTCCCTACGTCCCTCTCATCAGAATTCAATTGGAATTGAGAGGGAGTGATGACATGAAGTGGCACGGGGCCAGGGACATGAACGCAAGGGTCAATAGCAGCTGGACACACTGATATATTTGAGTATGTGTGCACACTAACGTCCAGATTAACCTTGAACCCCTTCCCATAAAACCCCCAGCCTATCCATCTCCATAAAACAACCAAATTAAACACCATATCATGGACCAAAGGTTTTACATGTTCTTTTGAAATAAAATAATTCACTTGGTAGACGCTCGGTTCCCAGTCCAACCAGACCATTATGGAAATAAGCTGCAAAAATGGGTCATTCAGAAAGCACATATGACAGCCCGTATATACACCTATTTGGAGGTAAGCAACTCGTCTATTATTTCCAAACACAAGAAATATTCCAGTTGATACATTGTCAGAAAGAAATTGTACCTAGAAGCAGTACATTTGTACCTTGTATACCCATAAAAGGGATGTTACATGCAAGTAACATGCATCCATTAAGTGTATATAAGGTACAAAGGTATAGCTTTGAGGGAATTGCCTCATAGATGAGGTAAAGGTACACTTTTTCATTTATTTTTCTGAAAGGGCATCCAGATTGTTCTTTTGTGGCTCCCTGTGTCCTTCCGAAGGATCCGAAGTTAGATACTGAAAAACGGGAAACAAGGAATTGTTGTAACATGGTAAAACTACCTAGGTACACCTAGGAAATTAGGTACAAGGATAAAATAAAATAAAATAAAACTTAAGGTAAAATTAGATTATAAAACAGGTATCAAACAGATTTGGGGCTCGTGTTTGATTTACTTTTTTTTTTTTTTTAGATTTCTGCATGTATTATTTTGTCTTTTTTTCAAATAAATGCTGTCCTTTTTAAATTTCTAAAAAATAAATAAATAAATAAATCATGCTTCTTGAGCACCAAATCAGTATAGTAACAATAAGTAGCACGGGTATATTTGTAGCAATAGCCAAAAATACATTGTATGGGTCAAAATTATATATTTTTATATTTTTCTTTTATGCCAAAAATCATTAGGATATTAAGTAAAGATCATGAAGATATCTTGTAAATTTCCTACCGTAAATATATCAAAACTTAATTTTTGATTAGTAATATGCATTGCTAAGAACTACATTTGAACAACTATAAAGGTGATTTTCTCAATATTTTTATTTTTATTTATTTATTTTTTTGTACCCTTAGATTCCAGAATTTCAAATAGTTGTATCTCAGCCAAATACTGTCCTATCCTAACAAATACATCAATGGAGAGCTTATTTATTTAGCTTTCAGATGATTTTGTGATCCAGGGTCACATATTGGAATGATTTCTAAAGGATCATCTGACTCTGAAGACTAAAGTAATGATGCTGAAAATTCAGCTTTGCCATCACAGAATAAATTTTAATATTAAAATGTTAAAATAAATTCAAACAGGAAACCGTTCTTTTAATAAATTTCAATAATATTTCACAGTATTACTCTTTTTACTGTAGTTTTGAATAAATGCAGGCTTGGTGAGCATAGGCATCTTTTAGAAACATCATTAAAAATCTTACCAGCCAAAAACTTTTGATTGATAGTGTAAATAAGAGAAGCATCAGATATATTAGAATACACAGCAAACCCACAACTTGTAACTGCAGTTACTAATTTCAAATTCAAAAAGGACATTTAAGTACTGTAGAAATACTTAATGGAACAGTAGCTGAAACATGTAGAGTTTATTAATTCTATAGGTCATGAAGAGGGAGACAAATGGTCATGAAAAACTAAAAGCTGTTTCTGCTGCAAGCAACCTTTAACATTATAAGTGGACTTCAAAGAAAAGAAAACGCTGCTAAAGTATATGATATGGCCTAGAGATACTTCACAACATGTCCTTTACACACTTCTTAGTCACTTCACACTCCTTTTACACTCCAAAGCATCAAGTTCCTTATTTCGACCAGCCCAATGGCTCTTTTCATTCACACAGACCTGAGCCGCTTATCTCTGGTTCTCTTTTAAAGCGATCTCAATGCATAATGCAGCTGAATAAGCTCTCTCTTTTAAGAAAGCCATCGCCGATGCAGTGCGAGAGCATTGAGGGACTGAATGGCTGGGCAGTGCTGTACAGAGGAGGATATCCTCTCTGGTGTGCCGCACACCGCCGTAGGCTGCAGGAAAGATCCACAGTAATCCCGTGTACTTATTGTGTGATTGACGAGGGCCTTCAGATATCCTGCAGACTGAATGGGTGGCAGAGAGGTGACGCGACAGGCCAGCTGAACCCTTCTAATGCCAAAGTCAACAAGGCCTCAGACAGTTCAAGGAATAGTCCATCCAAAAATGACAGCTCTGTCATCACTTACTCACCTTCGTGTCAGTCTAAAACTATATGACTTTCTTCTGCAGAACACAACAGCGAAATATTTGAATATTTAAATATTTGAAGCTTCAAAAAAGCTTCATCTTAAAAGTGCCCGACTTGTGTGCCACACAATAGCTGACTGAAAGAGGCTGCTATTCACTGAAAAAGTTGACATGTAGTCACAATGTTCGGTTTCTGAATTAATCATTGGACTTGGTTCAGATTTGGTTCAGATTGAGAAGGATTATTAATGAATCAGACTGATCTGGTTCTAGTTATAACAAACAACAGTCTACTGAAGGGAAAGACTGCCAGTATACCAATACTTTTTGTTTTTTAATATACATACAGTATATGTAATGTCAAAATCAGCAAGGCCTTAGGCAGTTCAAGGAACACCTTAAGCAAAAAATGACAGATCTGTCATCATTTACTCATCCTCATGTTGTTGCAAAACTGACTTTTTTATGCAGAACACAAAAGGGAAACATTTGAAGAATGTTTTCTATGCTCATTTGATTAAATTACAATAAATTGGCACAGAAGCTTTTAAGCTTCATAAAAATGCATCATAAAAGTACTCCACATGACGAGTGTTCTGTATTCTGATACGACACAATAGCTGACTGGTAAAGAGACTGAAATGTAACTCATTATTGAAAATCTGACATCAAGTTACACAATTACGTTCTTGAAGGAATCATTAGAATCATTAGTAGATTAGGTTCAAAATGAGAATCGGAATCCAGTCTGAATGACTCATTACTGAATCGGACCAATCTGGTTCAGTTCACTTGAAGGGATAGTTCACCCAAAGATGAAAATTCTGTTGTTAGTTACTCACCCTCAAGTCGTCGCAAAACTATATGACTTTTTTTTCTGCAGAACACAAAAGGGAAACATATCAAGAATGTTTTCTATGCTCTTGTGGTTAAATTACAATAAATTGGCACAGAAGCTTTTAAGCTTCATAAAAAAGCATCATAAAAGTACTCCACATGACGCATGTGCTGTATTCTGAAACAACACAATAGCTGACTGGTAAGCAGACTGAAATTTAACTCATTATTGAAAAGCTGGCATAAAGTTACACAATTCAGTTCCTAAAGAAAACATTAGAGTCATTAGTAGATTTGGCTTAGAATGAGAATCCAGTCTGAATAATTCATTGATGAATCAGACTGATCTGGTTCAGTTCACTTAAAGGGATAGTTCACCCAAAAATGAAAATTCTGTCATTAATTACCCTCATGTCATCTCAAAACTGTATGACTTTCTTCTGCAGAACACAAAAGGAAAACATTTAAAGAATGTTTTCTATGCTCCTGTGGTTAAATTACACTAAATTGGCACAGAAGCTTTTAAGCTACATAAAAATGCATCATAAAAGTGCTCCGTATGATGTGTGCTTTATTCTGATGCAACACAATAGCTGACTGGTAAGGAGACTGAAATTTAACTCATTATTGAAAATCTAGTTACACAATTTAGTTCCTGAAGGAATCATTAGAAGATTTAGTTCCGATGAGAATCGGAGTCCAGTCTGAATGATTCATTAATGAATCAGACCAATCTGGTTCAATTCACTTCAAGGGACAGTTGACCCAAAAATGAAAATTCTGTCATTAATTACTCACCCTCGTTATGTATTTTGCAACATATGTCGTTGCAAAAACATATGACTTTTTTTCTGCAGAACACAAAAGGAAAACATTTAAAGAATGATGTTTTCTATGCTGTTGTGGTTAAATTACAATAAATTGGCACAGAAGTTTTTAAAGGAGAAATCCACTTCCAGAACAACAATTCACAAATAATTTACTCACCCCCTTGTCATCCAAGATGTTCATGTCTTTCTGTCTTCAGTCGTAAA
>JAHKKF010523305.1:4035-19078 GCA_019740295.1 Labeo calbasu | reverse complement strand
ATGTGTCACCCCAGAACAGCCCCTTCGAGGAGTTTGTGTTTGGATTTGCTTGCATGAATGCGTTTTATTCTTTGCTATCATTTCTTAAGCTTTCTTTATAGTTCAGACATGCCCCAGAAGTGACTTAAAGTGACTCAATGTGCTGTAAGTGGTGTTCTTTCACATGTTATTGAGCGGAGCCCTTGAGTGACAGGGCTTGTGTGTATCAGTTGAATTAAGCGGGCCGACGGGTCGTGGAGGGGCTGTATGAGGACAGAGCGCTACATGATAATGTTAGCTTCAGCGCTAGTGAGCAGAGGCCTGTGGGAAGGTGTCCGGAGGTTCTCCCACAGTGTTTATGTAACAGAGTGCAGCACACTTCAGCTTGTGTTAGCATCTTCCCCCTCAACGCCCGTTCTCAACTGACCTGCTTTACACAGCGAACCGCCGAGAGACGACGAGAGAGGTGAAATAAAGCGAGCGGTGGAGGGGGGCGAGAAAGATTACGCTGTATACCGAGCCTGAACTCAGCAGAGATAAGACTAGCTACAAACAGAGAGAACGAGAGAGTGAGAAGAGAAGAATGCAATGAACAGGGATATTATGGATGCCGGTCTGATGAAGTTTACTAGCATATACTGCTGCTACTACTACTACTAATTAAACTGTAACCATCTAATTGAATGATGAGTCAAGAAAGGTGTTAGAAATCACAAATTATATCACTTCTGATTCATTCGTCAGTCGTCAAATGGAAGATCAAGTCAAGTACATCGGATAACCATTTTTCACAAAATGGTATGATTCTTTAGGGTCTTCATAAAATGTCTGCAAAGTACTTTGTTTAAAATTCCTCAATGGTCAGGTAAAACAACATCTTTTTACCCTGTCAAAAACAGCTCTGTTCACAGTGACACATTTGCGTGTATGTCTCTTTAAATGGTAATGAGCTGCTGCTTTTCTGTTTTCTGTGTATTCGGTGGTGCTTTGTCGTCAAAAACAAAACGAATCCACTGCATCCTTAGTGGCTCTGATGTTGGGAGAAAATGAAGACTCGTGTTCACTTTTACATCCAAATACAAAACACCTGCCATCGCTTACCAGACATTGTTGTCGCTACAGCTGCTTGAGGGCAAAGAAAATGGCCGATAGTATACAATGATAGCAAGGATGGCTGATAGCATAGATATATATATACGTAGATGCCTCATTAGCGACTGTTTCTATGGGCCACTATACGTAAGCCGTCCGCCATATTGTATTGGTCAACTTGACGTTATTCACCACAGGTATCACTGAATATTCAAAATGCCACAGTCCTGCACAGCCATTGGTCTGCGAACCTATAGTATGGAGAATGACGTCAAGTTCACCTTTCGAGATGGTGGACGCATCTACATGCTTGGAGCAGTCGATTGGAGAATCTATACATATTATATATCTATGGCTGATAGCAGAAATATGTTAAAACATGGCAGTCTGTCAGCAGATGTGGGCGGGGCTTGAGCAGTATCAAAACACCTATGCAGCATGCCAATTCGCCTACTTATACTATGCCCTAGAAGTATGTAGTTATTTTGTTAAGAAAAAGTACATACCTTTGAATATGTAGCAGAATAGTAGACAAGCTTTGGGATATACTACTTTGTCATAACTGCGTCTTTAACGGACACTATGTTGCTTACTTATGTGCATACTGTAACTGTTTAAAAAGCTCTGTCAGTTATCTTCTCACAGTTGACATAATCCACATTTTGTTTAGTTTGATTTCCTACCGTACTGAAGAGAAATAAAGAGGCATGTTGATCTGCCAGTCACAGGTCTTTTATGCCGAGAACTCTGCTCATGTGTTTGCATAATGACGCATTTAAAAGTTAATGACCAAACGTATCATTGTAAAAGTTAAGAATATTGCTGCAAATGAGATATAATGTGGATAACATTAAATAAATATTTTTTCATCAGGTTTGACATTGATTATTTATCACTCACGCATATCCGCCATGTTTGTAGTTTTTAAACACCGTTTATGCGTGTTTGTAATTCTAATCAACTCCTCATCCCAGGGTTGCCAAGTTTTCACAACAAAATCTTCCCAATTGCTACTCAAAACTAGCCCAATCGCATTTCTGGGTGGGGGTTGTTTCCCTTTAAAAATCACATTCTGGGAGATAAAATACACATTTTTTGTCAGGGTTCCTCTGGTAAATTCGCATTTTAGGGGCTAAATATGACGTTATTGGGGTCGATTCAACTCGCGGACATCAAAAATAACCCACGGCAACAGTGTTAAAGTGTGCTTCGAAATCTAAAAGATTTGGGACATACTAATTCTATTTTTGAATACTATTTAGGACGAATAGTATGCTAATTGGGATACTTCTTAAACTCAGGCACTGTGTGGAATACTCTATCCCACAATGCAATGCACTTGACTTTACCTTCTATGTCCATGTGACAAATGCACTGAAAAATTAGTACTTCATTAAACAGCCAAGAAATATGACATTTTACACTACACTGGGTTAAAGGGATAGTTCACTCAAAATGAAAAATCTGTCATTAAATACTCACCCTCATGTTGTTCCAAATCTTAAGACTTTTGTTCATCTTTAGGACACAAATTAAGATATTTTTGATGAAATCCGAGAGCTTTCTGACCACAATGCAACTACTACGTTGAACACCCAAAAGGGTAGAAAGGACATTGTTAAAACAGTCAATGTGACATCAGTGGTTCAACCTTAATTTTATGAAGCTATTAGAATACATTTTATGCACAAAGAAAACAAAAATAACGACTTTACTCAAAAAATATTTTTTGAATAAAGTGTGGCGGTACTATTTTGACCACACTCAGTGGCTAGAGGAGTAAACGGGTGGGATCATGCTCTCTGATGAAGATATGGCCACTGTAGCACCATGCTCTGAATTATTAAAGAGAAATAGAAAGAGCCTTGCTGGACAGAAAGAAAATGTGTTGAGATATTATATGAGATGGAAGGAGAAAGACATGCTGGGTGGAGAGATGAAACCATATATAAGTGGATAGATGCTGAAAAACAAAATGAATGCCATTTTTTATGTTCTCTCTGGAGAGCTTTCCCTCTGTTGCAGTGCATATTGGGCTGTGATTCCTGTATTGTTATTTCACCGTTTTGGTTGGTGTGATGAGATGTGAGTGTGCAGTGCTTCTCTGACACAGACTGTGTATCTTCATTTGGTAATGTGAGTCTTAGAGGGAGTTTTATCCAAAAATGGAAATCCTGTTATCATTTACTCACCCTCATGTAGTTCCAAGCCCGCATGCATTTCATTCCTCTGTGGAACACAAAAGAAGGTATTTTGATGTAAACTGGGGTCAAAACAACAGGCAAAACAATAGTTACATTACCAGAAATCATGTTGTTCAAAGAATATAATATTAAATAAGACCACTTGGTAACCCAGTGCTAACACTTATAATCTATTGCTATACAGTTTAATTGACATAACCAGTATTCACATGTATATTAATGTTTAAAAGTTTGGGGTCAGATTTTGTAAGTCTCTTTTTCTCACAGTATGTGACCCTGGACCACAAAAACAGTCATAAGCAGCACGGGTATATTTGTAGCAATAACCAAAAATACATTGTATGGGTCAAAATAATTGATTTTTCTATTATGCCAAAAATCATTAGGATATTATATTAAAGATCATGTTCCATGAAGATATTTTGTAAATTTCCTACCGTGAATATATCAAAACCTAATTTTTGATTAGTAATATGCATTGCTTCATTTGGACAGCTTTAAAAGGCGATTTTCTCAATATTTTGATTTTTTTTTTGTTTGCACCCTTAGATTCCAGATTTTCAAATAGTTGTATCTTGCCTAAATATTGTCCTAACAAACCATACATCAATAGAATATTATTTATTCAGCTTTCAGATGATGTATAAATCTAAAAAATATAAATTTTCTATAAATCTCTTGACCCTTATGACTGGTTTTGTGGTCCAGGGTCACATATACTTGCTGATTTTTTTTTCTTTAAAAAACGGTTAGATGTGTAACTACTGTACAGATTTTAAAAAAGCTAAATTAACAAACAGAAGCCCACATTAATGTATAAACACATATTTAACTAGTTATTAACATTACTTTTCCTACCAGAGCAGCCTATGTAACATCAACTGAACAGCAAACGTATCCACCTTTTTTGCCGTAAGAGCGGGCGTGTAGATTTGTAAATTTTATGTTCGAGGCTTTCTTCTCATCCGCTATTTTTACCGTGTAAAAACAGCTTGTTTTACTGCTTGATATTGCGAACTGGTGTGTCTTACCATATTACTTCAATATGTTATCTTAATGGACCCTTTTCACAAGCCTGTGATGACGCGTTTTAACGGTCATCGTCATCATAAATCCTTTAAACTTTTTTATATTTTGATTTTTAAAAATATGTATGTGCATTTATAACACTATATTTTGTATTATTCCACCTTTTCATCAAGTTGCCAAAAAACTAGTTAACGCTATGCGAGGGTGTTTCTAATGCTGCGTCTATGGGAGGGAGGGTAAATTTGACATTGTTCTTTCTTCTGACTGCCGATATCAGTCTCTCTCAATTTTTTTACTTTTAATGAAAGTCGTGAAAACACTATCGTGTAGTTTTTCTTTTGTTATTTGAGCAAATGGGAATGCAAAAAATATATTTGTGGTACTCTCCCATTCACGGCTATCGAATTTTACCCAACTATGACGACTTCCGCTATGAGAAACCCAGAAATGTGAGAAAGGACCATTATGAACGTTTGTGGCGAAAAGTTTTACCGTTTACTGCACTTTGTTATTCTTCTCGCTATTTCCGTACAGCGGCTAATGATTCGAAGGTCGTCTCGCACATTCACAGAAAACGGCTTACTTCCCCGTTGAAAAATAAGGTGCATATAGAGGTGGATCAAATTACATTTTTTATCTGCGATAACTGATTAATCAGTCATAATACAGAGTAGGAATATGTATTAAGAAAGTAAATGATAAATCATCTTGATTTTATGTCGACCTCAATGCCTCGAAAACAATAATGACTCGTCTTCCTGTCAGCTGAGAAGGCTTTTGAAGCAACAGTATACAGTATAAGTGTGTGTGCAAATGAATGGAAATGTAAAAGGCTAACAGCATGTTTTTTAAGTAGATTGAAGAAGGCCGTGCAAATGAGTAGAAAAGACGTTGACAGACGTTTTGACTGTACATGTGAATAATGCATGAAGACATAAACAGTGATGTACACTTAACTGCGGCTCCGGCGTCCTCATTACTCATTGTGTGCGTGTTTGTGCTTTTTGCATGAATGCAGACAGAGAGAGGTCATCAGCGGCACAAAGAAAAAGTCGGTTGTGTTATCTGTTGTGTGTGTGTGTGTGTGTGTGTGAGCTGCGTGGGTCGCTGCATTGCTCTGAGATAGGCTGCAGTACTGATGGTACATGACAGTTCAAATTTCTTCCTTACACCCACAGAGAAACCAAAGAGACATTCCCCATCTCTCTGCACATCCATAGCAAATTCTAATATATAATACATGCACAAATACACAATATTACACAAATTAGTTTAATCATTTTTTGTATCCACCTTATTTTTCCCGTAAGAGTGTGAGCAGCTATTTGTAGCTTTTATTGGTCTGGCTTCCGGTCTTAAACCGCTTTTTATCCAGCGGTTTTTAGCTTACAAAACAGCTCGTTTCAGTGCTTGATATTGCAAATTGGTATGTCTTACCATATTATTTTAATATATATTATCTTAATTATGAACACACTAGTTTGTAGTGCGAACTGTTTTACTGTCGTTATTCTTCTGGTTATATCCCTGTAGCGGCTAATGAACCGGAAGTCTCACCCATAGACGTACTTCCACGTTGAAGATTAAGGTAAATAGTCAAACTTGAAAATGAATCATAGATTAATTGGTCAGGCTCAAATTAACTGTTTATTTGATTTACATTTCATATTTTATACATTGTGTATAGGCCTACACTGTTAAAAGTCTGGGGTTGGTAAGAGTTTTTAAATGTTTTTGAAAGAAGACCAATGCTGCGTTTATGTAATCAAAATACAGTTATGTTGTAAAAAAAATATTACAATTTAAAACAACTGTTTTCTATCTGAACATATTTCAAAATTAATTTATTCCTGTGATGCAAAGCTGAATTTTCAGCAGCCATTACTCCAGTGTTTAGTGCCACATGATCCTTCGGAAATCATTATGATATGCTGATTTGGTGCTCAAGAAATATTTCTCATTATTATCATTGTCGGTAAAGGTCGTGGAACTTATTATGTAATGAAATTTCACGAGTGAGCTAAAATATTTTTCATTTACTACTAGATGTGATGGATTGGTCTTTCACTCGTATTCAAAATTTAATTTAGATCTGGAAATAAACTTATTTTAGCATTTTAAATCAAACAAGCTGACATCTAATTCAAAAATTTGTATTCATCATATAAAATGCCAAATCAAACTGTTTTCACTCATTGTACCTGACGTTTGGAGATCACGGTACATACTCACCAAATGAAACGCTCACTATAACTGTGATGGCGCACACAATGTGTTCTCTCACATCAGCTCTTCCATGTTGTAATCCTGCAGTCTAATCAGACTCCGAAGTGCTTTGGAGATCAGACCCAGTCAGCATATCTTCTCTCCTCATGCTGCTTCACTGAGGAGTTTAGAGGAAAATCCAGTGGCTTGAACAACTGAGCATCCTGTTAATACTCCTATCTACCTTTGGATCTACCTTTGAATGGAGATATTAAACAGGTCACATCATAATCTTTTTATCATTTTTTTTCCACCTGGAAGCCATTTATAAGGTTAACAACAGTCATAATTTAGTTTTACATGAATGTTTTACATCCTCTTCTGGCTCTTAGAATTAAACAGGCTGTTTTTTATTAATGTACCTTTAAAACTGAAATGACATTCACAACACGTTTACTTCTGTAATGTGACGTATCTTCACGTGGCAGAATTGTAGTGTGACCACATGAATGGGCCTTTATAAATCCATAATCAGAATCAGAAACATGTCTAATTAAGGAAGCAAACAGGGTCCATTTTGATTTTCATGTTGACTTTGAAGGCATCTTATGCTGACACAAACATCTTGTGAACATTATATACCCACCTAAATAACAGTTCTTCTTTGGCTGCATTGCATGAATCTACTTCATCCTTCTTATTTTATGAGTGGGCGAGCCAAGCTTCTGAATACCAAGTAGTTGCCGGGTCAATGTCTTCATATATTCACCCGTATGATATCAAAAAGACAGATTTCGGAGTCATGTTTTCACTAACATTTTGAACTAAGAAGGTATTTTTGATTTTTAAAATTGTTTGAAAAAGTATGTGAACATAATACACTACAGTTCAAAAATGTGGGGTCAGAAAGATATTTATAATGTTGCAAAAGACTTCTCTGAACCTTTTTTTTAAATATTAAAGAAAAATGTATCACAGAAAGCAGCAAAATGTTTTAGAAGATTTTTTTTTTTTTTTAAGCAGTAAATTGCCATATAAGAATGATTTCTTAAGGATCATAAGACACTAAAGACTATGGAAGCCCATTTCCATGACTGAAAATAAAAAAGGTTACTGCGACTTTTTATCTCACAATTAAGATTTTATTTCTCAGGACTGTGTGCTATAAACTCACAACTGTGAGAAATAAAGTCAGAATTATGTGATATAAACTCGCAATTGTGAGTTATAAAGTCAGAATTGCGAGATATAAACATACAATTCTGACTTTTTTCTCAGAATTGTATGGAATAAAGTCAGAATTGCAAGATATGACTCAAAATTCTGTTGTTTTTTCTCACAAATACGAGTTTGTACCTCGTAATTCTGACTTTTTTTTCGCAATTCTGACTTTTTTCTCAGAATTGCAAGATATAAACTCAAAATTCTGACTTTTTTCTCGCAATTGTGAGTAAAAATAGACTATGTTCTCAGAAGTGTGAGTTTACAGCTCACATTTCTGACTTAATAAATCACAACTGTGAGAAAAAAGTCACAAAGTTTATATCTTGCAATTCTTAACTTAATTTCTCAGAATTGTGTGCTATAAACTCACAAATGCAAGTTATAAAGTCAGAATTGCATGATATAAACTCACAATTGCAAGTTACAAAGTCAGAATTGCAAGAAAAACTCACAATTAAGACTTTTTTTTATGCATTTCTGACTTATTTTCTCAAAACTGTGAGATGTGATAGACTGATGTGTTCTCAGAATTGTGAGTTTATGTCACAATTCTAAATTAATAAATCACAATTGTGAGAAAAAAGTCACAAAAAAGATTATATCCTGCAATTCTGATTTTATTTCTCAGAATTGTGACTTTATTTCTCAAAATTACCAGTTTATATCTCACAGTTCTGACTTTATAACTCAGAATTCTGAGTTTATATCGCACAATTCTGACTTCACAACTCGCAACTGCAATTTTGCAGTTACCTCTGACATCACAGGAATAAATTACATTTCAAAATAAATCAAATAGAAAACAGTTATTTTAAATTCTAATACTATTTTACAATATTTTTCATTTTACTGTAGCGATCAAATAAATTCAGCCTTTGGTGAGCATTTTATTTCAAAAGATCAAGGAATAAAAATTAATTTTCTGACCTCTGATTTGGAGGCAGCCTGAAATGTTACAAAAAAAGGTTCCATTTTACTTCACCTTGACATAAAGATAAAGCACTGTATCAACTGAAATTCACTTGTTTTAAAGTAAACATGAAATCAAAATCAACTCTACTACCTTTCTTAATACATTCTTAATAAGTATCCCTGGTCTAATAGAGCACAATTCAGTTTGAGTTTTTCTGAAGAAATATAAAATGTTTGGTTTCAGTCTTTTAATAAACTGTAATTTTCTCCATCTCTAAAACACATTTTCTGCTTATATAACCAAGGTCAGGCCAATAATATTAATACAAATAGCTAATCAAATTCATCTTAATTGCAAGATCTCGGCTGGTTCAAGTATGCGACCTGCATACTGCCATTATTGCTAATGGGCACTTGAGCTGTAAATTCCATGTGACTAATTGCTCTGTAACCACAGGAAAACAACATTCTGCATCTTACGTTTAAAATACTTAAAACTTGTAACTTAGGAAAAAGCAACAAAATATTCTGTTTCTATGAAATTGCCATCCTCATAGGCAACGGATTTACATTTGTGGATCCTCTATTGTATGTTTTGATGAGATGATGCTTTTATATTCACAATCCTCGCATAATCATAATGGAACTAGGAGGCGAGAGTCTTCTAGTGAATAGCAGACTCTTTATTTAGCCATCAGTTTCATGATTAAACCACAAAAAAACAACCTGAGGAACAAAAAAACCCAGGAAAGTCACCTTGAGTAACAGTGTAAAGTCGACTTCTCATCCACTCTGACATGACAGGCTGTGAAACAGACAGACGGACTATTAGAGCATCAGAATAGACTGACAGAAAGACACATTGGACTGATCAACACATAGAACAAAACCACAGAGGACACTTTTTTTTTCCATTTGCACCCATGCTGAGAGGGAAATACAGACCCAACATGAAGTTATCCTACAGTTGTCCTCCATGCCGTATACCAGCAGACGTCAATAGATGGATGACTCAGGTGGAGCTTGTGTTTGTTCTGGGGGAAGGTGGCTGATGATGACATCTCGGGAATAACCATCTGGATCAAGGACACAACACATGATACCATCAAGTAAGTGTTTCCCAACCTTTTTTTGGCTGATGTATCCCAAAAGCACCATCATCACAGTTACAAGGATAGTTCACCCAAAAATGAAAATTCTGTCTACTCACCCTTATGTCGTTCCAAATTTGTATGAATCTTCAGAACACAAATTAAGATATTTCTGATGAAATCGGAGAGCTTTCTGACCCTGCATAGACAGCAATGCAACTACCACATTCAAGGCCCAGAAAGGCAGTAAGGACATCGATAAAATACTCCAAGGGATCAGTGGTTCAACCTTAATTTCATCAAAAATACCTTCATTTCTGTTCCGAATATGAACAAAGGTCTTACAGGTTTGGAACAACTTGAGGGTGAGCAATTAATGACAGAATTTTCATTTTTGGATGAGCTAACCCTTTAAAGCACTGCTTTATTGACATTAAACCTGCTTCTTAGCTCGTATTACACTGGATATCATTTATCACTATTATTACTAAGCAAAAAAGTTATTCATTTTTATAATGACTCACTTTCAAACAACCGTGGGTGAAAAACTGACTCACCAAGCAGCTTCCTCCATCTTCAGTTTGTTTGTCTTTCACAAGTTATAACTTCATTAACTGAGATGTTGGTTTCTGTTTTGAAAGTAAGACGAAGAAAGAGCACATCTGCTACATCTGTCCAGTGTCATAAATAAACACATTTTTAACATTTTTTAAAAAGTTCACCAAGGCTGCAATACTGTAATAGAGTAAATATACAGTGGTATGCGAAAATTTGGGAACCCCTTGCAGAATCTGTGAAAATGTGAATAATTTTAACAAAACAAGAGAGATCATACAAAATGCATGTTATTTTTTATTTAATACTGTCCTCAGGTAGATATTTTACCAAAAAGATGTTTACATATAGTCCGCAAGACAAAAAATAGCTGAAATTATTCAAATAACCTCCTTCAAAAGTTTGGGAACCCTTGGTTCTTAAAACTGTGTGTGGTTAATTGGATGATCTACGACTGTTGTTTTTTTTGTTTTTTTATGATGGTTGTTCATGAGTCCCTTGTTTGTTCTGAACTGTTAAACTGAGCACTGTTCTTCAGAAAAATCCTCCAGCTCCTGCAGATTCTTCAGTTTTTCAGCATCTTTTGCATATTTGAACCCTTTCCAGCAGTGACTATGATTCTGAGATCCATCTTTGCGCACTGAGGACGATTGAGGGACCCAAACACAACTTTTAAAAAAAGGTTCAAACATTCACTGATGCTCCAGATGGAAACACGATGCATTAAGAGGGGTGAAAACTTTTAAATTCGAAGATCAACGTAAATTGTACTTAACTTGTCTTCTGGGAAACATGCAAGTATCTTCTGTTGCTTCTGAAGGGCAGTACTAAATGGAGAAAACAAAAGATATTTCAACAAAATTTCAAAAATTTGGACATCTTCATCCTGTTCAGAAGTTTTCACCCCCTGGCTTTTAATGCATTGTGTTTCTTTCTGGAGCATCAGTAAGCGTTTGAACCTCTTTTAATAATTGTGTTTGAGACCCTCAGTTGCCCTCAGTGTGAAAAGATGGATCTCAAAACAAAAAAAAACACTCACAGATCATCTACGTAACCAGACACAGTATTAAGAACCAAGGGTTACCAAACTTTTGAAGGGGGTTATTTTAATAATTTTACCAATTTTTTTGTCTTATGGACTATATGTAAACATCATTATGTAAAATATCTTACTCAGAACAGTACTAAATTAAAAATAACATGCAATTTGTATGATCTCTCTTATTTTGTTCAAATTATTCCCATTTTCACAGATTCTGCAAGTGGTTCCCAAAACTTTCGCATGCCATTGTAGTATTACTGTAAAATATTATTACAACGGTTTTCTATTTAAAATCTCTGAAACTCCAGTCTTCAGTGTCACATGATCACTTGTGCTTATATGCATATTTTTGTGTAAATTGTGATACATGTCATTCACTTTTGATCAATTTAATTCACCCTAGCTGAATAAAAATATAAATTTCTTTCACAAACAAACCTTACCTACCCCAAACATTTAAACAGTAGTGTATTTCATGCTATGTGTGTTACATTAAAGGGATAGTTCACCCAAAAATTAAATCCTGTCATTAATTCAATTCTGTCATTGATAGTCTGCAATCAAGGCAGGGTCAGAAAGCTCTTGGATTTCATCCAAAATATCTTAATTTGTGTTCTGAAGATGAACAAAGGTCTCACAGGTTTGGAACGACATGAGGGTGAGTAATTAATGACAGAATTTTCATTTTGGGTGAACTATTCCTTTAAATGTGTCGTAACACCATTTTAAAATAGTTTGTTCCCTGAATTGCCACAATTTATCGTAATTACTGACATTGTTATTTGAAAGAAGCATGAAAATAAGTCATACTAATGGATCTGTTCCAGAGTTTTGTTATAGATACCATTCAGCCATACTACATGAGGAACTCGGTCTTACATGTTAAAAATGCACGCAGGTTACAAAGCAAAGTGTGAAACCGTGAGCTGTTTGGTGCCCTTGATAGGGAGCGGCTGAGAGCAAAGCCAGCATCCAGAGCGGCAGCACGAACGGCCTGATGACAATGTGGGTCAAGCCCGAGCACGTCTGCTCTAGGGTAGAAACGTCCCTTTAATAGCTGACTCCGGATTAGTTTCTTGTTTTCGCTTCCACATTGTGGCTTATTGCAGCCAGCGCATTAGGACTGATCTGAGGTCAGGTGCTGGGAGGCTCGCTCCAGGGTTCTCCTTGGCAAGTCCTCGGCGGGGGCTGAACGCAGTGATAGACGAGCCAAGGGACCGAGGGAGTGCAGAGGAGTGCAGCATGCCTGCCTTCTTTCCTCACTCCTTCGTTTCTTTCCCTTTCTCTCCTCCTCTGTTGTTAGCTATCTATATCGCAGCTCTCTGACCTTACCAGTTTGAAATGCACACACCTGCAATGCCTCAGCAACAAACTGCGTCTGTATTGTTTTTGCAGGATCACAAACTTGCTCCTTTCTCTGTTCCCAAGCTAAAATAAGCAGGGGAAGTGGGTTATTTCTGCTCCATCAGCATCAACAATTGTGAATAGTACTAGCGCGGTTTTCAGACCGTCTGTTGATAATCCCGCCCCAAATTAGCAATGGGCCAATGGCTGTGTTCATGCATGTTGCGTATGCAGGTATAGAGGGTTTGGACTTACGTCACGACTTGGTCAGTTACCCAGATGTTCGGCCATACTGGAGATATTAGTATGTAAACAACAGTATTTGCACAGTTAACGTACTACTTAATATACTGTGCTGATTTATGCTGTCTAAACCATGGAAAAAATGTGTGGAAGCTGCTAAATCATATAGAGAAGGACTTAGCAAGCAGGAAAGGGCGCAGTTAATAGGTTGTAAAGATACGTACAAGCAGTATTAATTAAGATATTAGCCTAATATTTCACCTACCTGGACTGACACGAATGCTGTCAAGATTCCTGCCCTGGATGTCCTGGTTCAGTTTGGCCAACCACAAACACCTTTTGTTCCTCAGACAGTTTTTTTTAACTCTTCTCTTTGATTTGTTATTACTTTTGGCAGTCTATAGAACTCCAAATGTTTTTCCTGGTCTGACCAATTAGTACAGCCTAAAAAACTGGCCATAACTGATCATCATCACCAGCAATAATCAGCTAAATATGCGAGTTTCGTTTGGTTCAGTGCCATTGTTTACATTCAGTGCCGTCAATATGGCCGACCAATGACGCATGGTAAAAACTCGAAGCTTCTATCAGGTAAGTATAACATTATGAACATCTAAAACAAATTTAAATGATGTTTAGTCATAACCAAAGAAATATTTAATAACCACAGTCCTATTTTGTCAGTGAAAGTTGAGTAACTATAACTTCGAATCAAATAGGTTGAGAACCGCTGAAACAGAGCTTCGTTTCTTTCTCTAATTGGAAATGAAAATAGACGCGGAACTATATATTCTGGCTTATTTTGGATTCGCGCTAGCATATGCACAGCTGTGACCCATATAGCTGACAGGTGATGATGCTCTGGTAGGCAGGTGGTCATCCTGGTGGGTGGAGAAAGCTGTCTTGACAGGCGGACACACGGACACGTACAGATGGCGCGGGAACTCTGCCTTCATTCTGTCTCCTTAAGAAGAAACTTAAAGTTCATCTGCAGGTCTTAATCGAGGACACGCAGATCTGACGCTTCCGTGTGAACGCTCACTTATTTGAATGTGTTATGACAGAAAGAGGCTACACGAGGACAGAACAAGAGCTTGTGTGTGTTTACTGTCCTTAAACACACAACGACACCAGCAGCAACACCTGCTGGACAAACTGTGCAAATTATTTGCTACAGGAAAAACAGGCTTGTTTTTATTAAGGCGTAGGCTTATATTGATACAGTTTCTTGATTTTATAGTCAGTCTTTGCATTTTGTTTTGTAGTGTTTTTTTTTTTCTTTTTCGTTTTGGGTGTTTTTATGGCCCTGTGATTTTAATTAAATCTCAGAATTTATTTCCTGTTTTGAAACATCATTTACTTTATTATTTCATTCTTCATTTATTTTTGTTACTTTTAAAATGTTTAAATTGTTTTAAAGTATGAAATTACTTTTGTTTGATATATAAAGTTTAAAAGTTTGGGATCAGTCAGATTAGTAATGTTTTTAAAAAAGTCTTTTCTGCTCATCAAGGCTGCTTTTATTTGATTAAATATACAGAAAAAAATTAATATTGTGAAATATTATTGCAATTTAAATAGTGGTTTTCTATTTTAAAATACTTTATAATATAATTTATTTCTGTGATGCAAAGCTGAATTTTCCTCAGCCATTACACCAGTCTGATGCTGAAAATTCAGCTTTGCATCACAGGAATAAATTCTATTTTAAAGTATATAGTAGGAAAGTAAGTAAATTTTATTTAGCACATTTAAATTCAGCTTACACTGATGAAAGTGCTGTACAAAACAACCATAAAATACAATAAAATATAAAATAAAGATAACAATTACTAATCCATGAATTAAAAATCAGAAAAGACTATATTAAATTAGAAAACGGCTATTTTAAATTGCAATAATATTTCACAATATTACGGTTTCTGGATTTTAAATCAAATAAATGCAGCCTTGATGAGCAGAAAAGACTTATTTAAAAAACTTCAAAAATCGTACTGATCCCAAATAAAATATCGTACTGATTAAAAATAAAAAACCAATAAGATATTTGTAAAAAAAAAAAAAATATATATATATATATATATATATATATATATATATGTGTGTGTGTGTGTGTGTGTGTA
>JAHKKF010523303.1:0-24991 GCA_019740295.1 Labeo calbasu | reverse complement strand
TGTATTTGAACCCTTTCCAACAATGACTGTATGATTTTGAGATCCATCTTTTCACACTGAGGGACTCATATGCAACTATTACAGAAGGTTCAAATACTCACTGATGCTCCAGAAGGAAACACGATGCATTGAGCAGGGGGTGAAAACTTTTGAACAGAATGAAGGTGTGCATTTTTCTTAATTTGCCTAAATTCTTTCATTTAGTACTGCCCTTCAAAAGATGCTTGCATGTTTCCCAGAAGCCAAAATAAGTTAATTTCATGCTGATCTTCAAATTTCAAAAGTTTGCACCCCCCGGCTCTTAACGCACCGTTTTTTCCTTCTGAAGCATCAGTGAGCGTTTCAATCTTCTGTAATAGTTGCATATGAGTCTCTCAGTTGTCCTCAGTGTGAAAAGATGGATCTCAAAATCATAGTCATTGTTAGAAAGGGTTCAAATACACAAAAATGCTTTAAAAAAAAAAAAAAAAGCAAAGAATTTGTGGGACCTGAAGGATTTTTCTGAAGAACAGCAGACAGTTTAACTGTTCAGGACAAATAAGGGACTCACGAACAACTTTCACTAAACAAAAAAAAAACACAGCTGTGGATCATTCAGATAACAACACAGTATTAAGAAACTTTTAAATAGGGTAATTATGAAATCAACTATTATCTTTTTTTGTGGACTATATACACATTTAACAATCCCTCTTATTTTGATAAAAGAACGTTTTGCAGATTCTGCAAACTGCACGTAAACTTTCGACTTAAACTGTATACACACCATCGTCGTCGTCATCATCATCATCGTCGTCATCGTCCTCTTCTTCTACAGGTGCTTTTGCAGGCGCTTTCTTTGCAGGAGTCGCTTTCTTTGCTGGTGTGGCTTTGGCAGGCGTCTTCTTAGGTGGCGGCACCTCTTCCTCCTCCTCATCATCATCTATGAAGACAGAAACAGTTGTCAGAACATTACACGTCTTCAAATGCCTTATGAATTCATACACACCATCCTGAAATGTTTTCATACCATCATCGTCGTCGTCGTCGTCATCTGACTCCTCAGCAGGTGCTGCTTTCTTGGCGGGAGCTGCTTTCTTGGCAGGTGCTGCTTTCTTGGCGGCTGCTGCTTTAGCAGGTGTGGCCTTCTTCTTTGGAGGAGGAGCTTCCTCTTCTATTGGGAAGGATTGAAATGTATTATTGACATTTTGACTTTAAGAACACAGCACTAGGAATATTCTGAAAAGCAATCCGCTTACCAGATTCTTCGTCGTCATCATCGTCGTCATCTTCATCATCATCATCTTCTTCCTCAACCACCTGCTTAGCAGCAGCTTTTCCATTTTTCACTGCCTTTGCCGGAGCCGCTTTCTTTTTTGCTACAGCTTTAACCGGTGGTGCCTGCCAAATTAAAACTGAATTTAAATCGATTTCTTGAACAAAATGATTTAAAAGTGTTATTTATAAGTCAATTTCTCACCTCCTCTTCTTCTTCATCCTCCATTTCCTCTTCACTGGATTCTTCTTCCACTTCCTTAGGTGGAGGTGCCTTTTTCTTCGGTGGCACCTGTTTTTTAGCTGCCTGTAAACATGAAGAAAAAGTTGGTTTGGTGATTAAAACAGTCACGTTTTCTCTATTATATTTTCTGAACACAAGTAACATTTTCATCATATGAAATGTGCTTCGACATATTCCTAAGCAACTTTCAGTTTCGCTTTAGCTTCGACTTTGTCTATAGTAAGTGCCACTAATTTTTTATTTTCAAATTCTTACTCGCAAGATATGAGTGAAGAAAAAAAAAAAAAAAACCCACAGATTTGTAGTTTCAATTAGCGTTTATAATGAGTCACAAATGAGTCGTTCGTTTTTTTTTTTTTTTTTTTTTCAGATCATACTACAACTTCCGAGTGTAATAAAATGTGACGGGAAAGAAGCAACTTGTGTTTTTCTTCTCTAAATAATGAAAGTTAGAATCAGTGCGACTTGTTTCCTGGAAAATGTGGTCATTTAAGTTAATGTTTACATGGTTTGGTTTTAATTTCAGTATATTTAGGGCTGTAGCAACTGTTTGGAGTTGTGGTTGATTTTTCGTAATATTCACAAAAAGTGCACGCATGTGCATGTATATACAAAATTCACACACCAAACAATTAAAAAGATTTAAAGTACAAAAAAAATACATATACCTCGAGGGCGTGTATAAGACATAGCAAATGTTTGGAGGTGTGGCCTAAGCAAACACCATGTGATCGTTTTTATTTGAAAACGCTTGAAGGGGAAAGGAAAAAATAATTCTATTTTAATTCTACTTAACTTTTTGGGCGATAATTCAAAAGGCGCAAAACCTATTTGCGTAAGATTCTTGAGCAGCTGATTTTGGGCAACGCAAATTTTTTGCTAGAATGGTTAAGTTAAATAATTCGTCACTTAAAGGCAACCATTTCTCAAATATTTAAAAACGTCTATTAAGGGTTATTTATGTATAAACGTAAAAAAAAAAAAAAAAAAAAAAAAAAAAAAAAAGTTAAAGACAGTCTCTTAATATTGTAAAAGCTCAGCACTGTGCGTGAAACTCCCCGCGTGGACGAACCCACGTGGGGTTCACGTTACACGTGGAAAACCTGCATGCTTTCTATCCAGCATGCTACAACATGCTAGTTTCAGAAATACTGGTGCTATGCCCACATAATTTAATCGTGCAAGTCATATAATATGCATAAACAATATAACAGTGTAATGCAGCGTGTTAAATGTCCGCTCATTCACTTCAAAGAACCAAAATGGAGGCGTTTAGCATCGTGCTAAACATTGCTACAGGCTACACATGGCGAACACGCGATTTAGCGCGAAACCGCGACACTCTAAAAGCACGAAAACTCTGGTTTATCAACGACGGTTGATTTTAACACTACAAAATGCGCTAAATACACACTAATAAAAGTACATTTCATGCGTGTCTGCTGAGGCCTAATAGAGGAGAAGCGTGGTCAGCCCGTGTGTACTGAATAATGAACAAAAACAGATGTTGCACTGAAATTAGCTCATTTTAGAAGGCACTATTTAGCATTAAGAAAACATTAGCACTCTTTGAGTTTACATTTGCAAAGCTATAAAACACATTTGATCGGAAAGCATGTGTTGCACATGTGGGCCTTCTTCACACCACAGGCTTTAAAACAAAAACGGCACATTTCGCATTTTAACCTTTCACATTTAAAACAACACATTAAATTGTTAGAATATTTTTGCAGTTGCCTTACCTTAGCAAGCTTGACCATGACTGAAGGTTGGTTTTACAGTAAAGCTGACAATGAGAAAGTGGCGCAGGTAAAAACCGTTCAGTCACACGTGCTTCTTGGTACAGGACAGAAAAAAGCGCTCGCATACGCTTTTAGTAAGTCCGGAAAAGCCCCACCCACTGAGCCCGCCCTCCAGTGACGTTTGGGTGCGACTCGTTTCCTGCGCAATCGGTTCTTTTGAACAGTTCATTTCGATTCAGTGATTCTTTAATGTCTTCACGTAATTACAACACGTGGCTCGATGGCGTGGATTTCCCCTGTTTATCCACGTTTTTTTTTTTTTTTAAATTGACATTTACGTTGACATTTATCTAATTAAACGAGAAAAAACGGCCCTTTCACGCATGTCTGCATTTCGTTTTGAGTACAAGTAAAGAATACAACTCTGAAACGATAACGCAAAAAAAAACAACCTGATGTTGTGAAAATAAGAAAATTAAATGAAGACTGTTATGACCCAGACCCATAATATTGTTTTGTTTTCTTTTATAAATTTTCCGCACTGTGACTGAACCCGTTCATTTCAGTGAATTAAAAGCATACATGCACAGCAAATGCAGTTCGGTTCTCGAACAATCGACTCATCTGAGCCGGATCTTTGTAGTGAATCACAACATGTGTGAATCATTACTGAAAAATCAGACCTATTCGTCAGATGAAAATGAGCGAAGTTGTGTCATGTCGTATCTAAATCATGATTAATCACAACACTATTTTCCAATTTACATTTCACAACCACACTTTGTTGTTTATTCAGCATAATATCCTAAATAATACAAATCGTACGTGGGGTTTTCACAATACGCATTGTTAAAAAATCAACACAGTAGTATATTATAGTATTTACTACACTTTACTACACTTTGCTAATTTATACTACAACATACTATAGTATTGACTATAGTGAGTTCATAAACTAGTAAATACTGTAGTAAACTAGAAGTTACTATAGTAAACTAGTAAATTGTAGTACACAGTAGTATATTATAGTATTTACTACACTTTATTAATTTTAGTAAATTGTAGTACACAGTAGTATATTATAGTATTTACTACACTTTGTTAATTTATACTACAGCATGCTATAGTATTGACTACAGTGAGTTCATAAACTGTAGTAAATACTGTAGTAAACTTTAGAATTTTCTATAGTAAACTAGTAAATTGAAGTACACAGTAGTATATTATAGTATTTACTACACTTTGTTAATTTATACCACAGCATACTATAGTATTGACTACAGTGAGTTCATAAACTGTAGTAAATACTGTAGTAAACTTTAGAATTTTCTATAGTAAACTAGTAAATTGAAGTACACAGTAGTATATTATAGTATTTACTACACTTTGTTAATTTATACCACAGCATACTATAGAATTAATAATAGTGAGATTCTAACTAGTAAAATTAAGTTTTTACTATAGTAAACTTCAGTAAGTTGTATCCTACATACCTGCGCAGATTACAAACAAAAACCTGCATCTTTATTAAGTATTTTGGTTCTATTCAATTGGTCAAGCTTGTTAGCAAGCGGTTTGTAGGTTCGTGATTCAGTCTGAATCTTTTGGATAGTTCGTTCAGTCATTAAGGCATCTGGAGCATACTTACCACAAGTAAAATACAGTACAATAAAGTGAAATATTTATATACAAACCATTGAAAACTAACATGAAATGTTTAAAGAAAGAAGCAATGAAGAAGATATTTTAAGACTACACTTACATCTACCCCTCTGTTTCGCATGTTCACGTGAAGGTTGGTTGGAGGCGTAGGGGTAGGGGGAAGGGCCAGATAACCCTTCAAACAAAGATTTTTTTTAGGACCAAACTTCAAACAAAGGGGTATGCCAATTATCTCAGCATACACCAACATAGCGACAACATAGCTCTGTTTCTTATTGCTGAATTTCGGTATCGGCACCTCTTATGCTGTGTACTAGATGAAGAGGATTCCTATTTCCCGAAAGGAGGTTTTTGTAACACTATTTTGAATTGATCTCACTAGTGTTCTCTAGACAGGAAAATAGTGTGTGCCATCTGAGGCCTGACAAAAGAGAACATGTTTTTGACTAAAATATTTTTGACCTAGAAGTTTAAAGTTTGTGTAGTTTTGAGATTGTGTTTATAGCTGTGACAAAATGGTGAATTGTTTCATGAAATGTGTGTTAGCAATTGAGAAAAACCGTAATTCAGTGGATGAGTTGGCAAACTATTTAAAACTGGTAAGTATTCATCACAGCTTTATCAAATTTGATACAATTCCACACAGAACCCAAAAAATGAACTGGACAAAAATATTGGCACCTTTAACTTAACATTTGGTAGCATCCCCTTTGGAAAAAATAACTGAAATAAATCACTTTCAGTAACCATGAAGGAGTTTCTTACACCTCTCTACTGAAATTTTGTGCCACTCTTCTTTTGCAACTGCTCCAGGTCATTCAGATTTGAAGGATGCCTTCTCCCAACTGCTGTTTTGAGATCTCTCCACAGGAGTTCTATGGGATTCAGATCTGGACTCATTGCTGGCCATTTCAGAACTCTCCAGTGCTTTTTGAAGTGTGTTTCGGGTCATTGTCCTGCTGGAAGGCCCATGACCTCTGGTGGAAATTCAGCTTTCTGACACTGGCTACTATGTTGTGCCCCGAAATTCTTTGGTAATTGTCAGATTTCATGATACTGTTCACACAGTCAAAGCATCCAGTGCCAGAAGCAGCAAAGCAACCCCAAAACATCTTTGAACCTCCACCATGTTTGACTGTAGGGACTGTGCTCTTTTCTTTGAAGGCTTTATTTCTTTTTCTGTAAACAGTGCCATTAAGTTTTTCACCAAAAAGCTCTACTTTTGTCTCATCTGTCCACAGTATGTTCTCCCAGAAGGATTGAAGTTTTGTCACGTAAGTTTTGGCAAACTCCAGTCTTGCTTTTTTATGCCTTTGTGTCAGCAGTGGTGTCCTCCTGGGTCTCCTACCATAGCGTCCCTTTGCGACGGATAGTGTGAGCTGACACTGTTGTACACTGTGTCTGCAGATCAGCTTGAATTTGTTGGAAGTTAATCTGGGTTTTTTATCCACCATACGAACAATCCTTCTTTGTAATTTTTTATTAATTTTGCTCTTCCGTCCATGTCCAGGGAGGTTAGCTACAGTGCCATGGACTGTAAACCTCTTGATGATATTGTGCACAGTGGACACAGGAACACTTTTCTCCATTTTAACTGGTTGCAGGTGTGATTGCTATATTTCTCACACCTGTTACTTGCCACAGGTGTGTCTAAATACAAGCTACAGGAGCATCACATGCTTGAAAAGCAATTATTTCTTACAATTTTGACAAGGTGCCAATCATTTTGTTCAGTCCATTTTTGAGTTCTATTTGAAATTATATCAAGTTTGACTTTTCTTTTCTGTTTTGTTGCAGTGCAAACAAAAACAATAAGCATGTGAATACCAAAACATTTGCAATTGGAACAATTTTCTGAGAGAAGTGTTGCATTTTCTAACACAATTGCAAGGGTGCCAGTATTTTTGGTCATGACTGTATGGACCTGTTTTGTTATGTCTTCATGCTCTGTGACTTAGTTTTCCTTCATGTTTGATTGTGTTATTACGTTCAGGTGTGTCTTGTCAATTATCTTTATTTGCTTAAGTATTTAAAGGGTAGTCTGTCCTGTGTTTCCTTGTCTGGTATTGTGAATGTTATAAGTGTATCTCCTGCTTGCCTTCTGTTATTTACCCCCTCGGATCACCACTGGTCTACCAGTCTCTATTTGCATTGTGGCTGGAGGATCTCTTGTTTCCACCTCCAGCCTTTGAGCCCTTGACTCTGCCTTGGCCCGTCCACCCAGCAGCTCTACCATTGCTCCTAGCTCCCTCCTCCCAACCGTGGCCCCTCAGTCCACCAGCTCTGTCGGGCTTCCTTGTCCTTACGGCTCCACCCTGATCAGTCGTCGACCATCCGCCGCCTCGGGACTCTGGCTCGTCACCCTGGCTTGCCGGCTCTCCATCTCTGCCTTGGTCTCCACCACCACTTGATCCGCCGCCGTTGATTAGCCCACTGGAGTCTTCAGCCCTTCCTCCATAATGGCTCCTTTTTCCATTGGCTCCACCGTGGGTTGCCTTCATGGCTGCAGCCTGGGTCCTGCCTTGCTCCTCCTGCTTCAAGTCCCTCCTGTCTTCTCCCTGGCTCCTCTCTCTGTCTGATCCGCCATGGCACCTCCTGTTTCCTCCATGGCTCCACTCTCTGTCATCTCCTCCCTGGACTCTGTTCGTCGTCCTCCTCCCGGATGTCCGTCCTCCGCCTGAACCTCCACCGTTATTGTCAATCTGCCTTCCTGACAGCCCTTTGCCGTCTCCTGTCACCATCCTACATCCATTCTTTTGTCCTCCTCCTAAGTCTTCTCTATCCGTCCTTTTTGTCTCTGTGGCACGAGGTTGTGCCTTCTGGAAAGGGGGGCAAACTGTCACACCTATGGACCTGTTTTGTTATATTTTCTTCCCTCATGTGCTCTGTGACCTAGTTTTCTCTCATGTTTGATTGTGTCATTAAGTTCAGGTGTGTCTTGTCAATTATCTTCATTTGCTTTAGTATTTAAAGTGTAGTCTGTCCTGTGCTCCCTTGTCCCTTGTCTGGTATTGCGAATGTTCAGTGTTGGGGGTAACGCATTACAAGTAATGCTAGTTATGTAATATTATTACTTTTTTAAGTAACTAATACTAGTTACTTTTTTCAAATAAGTAACGCCAGTTACTTTACCCCCCATCTATTGATTAAAAGCTCTCCTTTCCCCATGTTGAGAGAAATCGGGAGCAAGATGTTAGTTCTAGAATAAATGTGAACATGCATTAATTCATCTCACTCACAAAAAACAGATTCAGTATTCCTCAAAATGAATAAAAACAGTGAAATTCAACTCAGAATATGACGCAAACCTGCAATAATTAAATATGTTAAATAATACAAATATCCTTTATGCATTTAATACCATTTTATTAACCAATGTCTTTGCTGCCAACCTTCGATGATCCAATTCAACCATACTAATAAGCAAAAATTACTCAAGATAATCTAACATTTGTTTTCCTTTTTTTGTTGCTGAAGAGTTGATTTTTTTTTCAGCAGTCTACTGAACAGATGTGAATTTACTTTTCTCAAAACCTGAGGCTTTTGATGTGAAAAGGCTTTTACATTTGCCAAAAATAGAACTTTTTATATTAACAAACAAGCAAGCCCTGCCCAGATTTAAAAAGTAACACAAAAGTAAAGTAACACATTACTTTCCATAAAAAGTAACTAACGTAATTAGTTACTTTTTTAGGGAGTAACTCAATATTGTAATACATTACTTTTAAAAGTAACTTTCCCCAACACTGCGAATGTTACACGTGTGTCTCCAGCTTGTCTTCTGTTATTTATCCTTCAGTGGATTATTAAAAGCTTGTTTGCATCTTCTTCGTGAGTGTTTTATAGACCACGTTTGGTGACAGTAGCATTATACAATGTGTTCTTTTTAAAAAAGGTTCTTACAAAACGATACTCTCTACTGTTTATAATTCACTGCAGTATATGTTACATGCACCATGTTTACATTGGATTATTCATGTTTTCTCATTTTGTATAGGTGGTAATGAAAGTGAAAGACTAACACTTGTGAAGATGTTAAAGGGGTCATCAGATGCTCATTTGCCACAAGTTGATATGATTTTTAGGGTCTAAATGAAAAGTCTATAACATACTTTGGTTAAAATTTCTCAATGCTTGTGTAAAAAACAACCTTTTTACCTTGTCAGAATCAGCTCTGCAGAAATCAGCCTATTCTGTTACATGTTCCTTTAAATGCAAATGAGCTCTGCTCACCCCACCCCTCTCTCCTGTGAAAGAACCATGCTCTGTTTACTTTAGCCGCATTTAGCTGCGTTTAGCCGCGGAAATTGTTAACTAGCACGTTATTAGGAAAGGCGATTGCAAAGATTCATAAAAAACCCTATTCAGGGTGGAGCAGACGGAGCAGGAGCCCCACAAGGCAGAGCAGATGGAGCAGGAGCCCAAAGCAGAGACTGGGATCTGGGGGAAACTAAGACACAAAAGACAGTTTTTAACAGTTTCTTTGAACATGATTAACAGGGGTGAATGTTCGGCGTTGTTCTCCTTGAGAATTGCTGGACAGATAGACAGTTCACAACTAGACTCATTGACTGAAACAGGACCGACAAATATAGACTCAACAGCAGCATTAAGACAGACAGACAGCTCAGGCTTAGATTCCTTGACAGTAACAGGCAAGACAAACAGTTCAGAGCATACAGAGAGTTCTCAGACAGCTTCCATGGCTGGCTCAGGACTGACAGGAGTTACAGGAATGGCCTCCATAGCCCTGACAAGACTGACTGCAATTTCACAGACGGCCTCTGTAGCCGGTTTGGGACAAGACGTGAGTTTGTGAGTGGGTGCCACTACTCTGACCAGAGAAGCAGTGATAGATGTCACTTCAGCAACATCTGCAAAGGGCACTGCTGCCTCCGGAGGTTCTGCAGCTTCTGCCGCCACCTCTGGAGGATCTGGAGCGGGCACTGCCATTTCTTGAGGTTCTGCAGCCTCAGCCACCACCTCAGGCAATCCTTCCGTGAATGCTGTTGGCTCTGGAAATTTGGTGGTAGTGTACGCAGCCCAAACACACCAAATAGCGATCCCCATTGTGGAAAGTGCTACGGATAGGGGAAACAGTTCAAAGACTGAAGGATGAAAGCGAATAGGTTTGGGGATACCAGCTGTGCCCACATGCTGGATATCAGACTAGGATACTGAAGAACTGACCTCGAAGATCTGATTGCAGCAGACAGGAAGTGACGTGACTCTGGACGATCAGCTGTCCTTTACACCTCACGGCCACCATTACCGGCACAGACGTGATGCCGCTCTCTTCCTCCGCGACACCCACAGAAAACAAAGAGCCAACAGTCAACAAAGCATAATCATTAAAGTGAGCGAGTGATGAACGTGGACCCTAAGCTCAGATCTGAGAGGTTGATTCACGCCATCATAAAAAATCTCAATCAAAACATAGTCCGGAAGTTCTGAATAGTTTGTGATATCCCAGCTTAGGTTGTGCTTGCGCTTGTGGGGTGTGTGTGTGTTTTAGGTGCCACCTGGAGGGGGTTTGGCTCGTATACCTGACACTTGTTGGACACAGAGTTAATTGTGCCTGGCGTGTTGGTGCGGTGCATTGCGTAGCCCAAAACTCATAACAGAGTAGGAGTACAGCCCGGATGGTGTAATGAAAGTGGTAACTTCTTGGGCACGTTTTGTTAATGGCACCTGCCAGTACCCTTTCAAAAGGTACAACTTACTCACGAACTTTGACACACCCACTTGGTCGACGCAATCTTCCACACAAGGCAAGGGAAATGCATCTGGTTTCGTTATGTTATTCAGCTTCGGGTAATCAGTACAAAATCTGTACGTACCGTCCGATTTTTTTACCAACAAACAAGGCAATGCCCAACTAGAGAATGAAGGTTGGGCTATTCTGTTATCAAGCATATACTAGACCTCTGTTTCTAACACTTTTCGCTTCTCAACAGGAACCCGATAAAAACGCTGCCGTATTGGCGGCGCATCACCCTTGTCGACATTGTGCTGTATTAGATGTGTGAGCGAGAGTACGTCTCCAAACAACATAGGAAAATCAGCCACCAAACGAATTCATTCTGATCTATACTCATCAGGCAAATGAGTTAACAAATTCTCAAAATTTTCAAGAGTCTCTGGTATCCCAAAAATTGAAATAAATTGCGTTAAAGCTTTAACTACGGCCTTAGTGGTGATCCTACGCAAGGGATTCACTGCAGGATAGTGGGTTGTTTGACACATAACTGTTTGCAAGTACGAGTTATCGGACTTGGACGGAGGCAAAGATCCAACACAGTCAACTATTATATGTTCAAACGGTTGACTGACAACCAGTATTGGACACAGCGGCACAGGTTTTAAAACTTGATTGGGTATACCCCCCACCTGACAGACGTGACACGTTTTAATAAATGTCGCAACATCTTCTTTAGACACGGCCAATAAAATTATCCACAAGACCTGATAATACGTTTTTTTCACTCCCAAATGACCAGCAACATCCCCATGAGCAGCATTTAATACTGCCTCTTTAAATTTAGCGGGCACTACTACCATCGATCAAAATGCGCAGTCAGCTCGCTTCCTACTTCTACATGAGTTTGATGCTCTCCTCTCCGCCAATTTCAAAAATGCTGACGATATGCTTCTGGAGACTTGACTTTGTAATAATCTTTTCGATCCTCTAGTGTCAGCGCCATAAAGGCCTTTTGAGCTCTACCCGTAAAAACACTTTGAAGCATCACTACACAATCTGCAACAGGCCAATTACGTTCCTCTGCAATGCTCTTAAATAATGAGAAAAAAATGTCCGGATTGAGCTCATTAAATTTAGGAAGCAATTTTAAATTACTTACCACATCAAATGTACGCGATATGTTTTTATTCGATGGTGCACCTTCAGAAGTTAATTTACCTTCACCAATTAACTTTAACCATTGGACTTGCAACTCAAACTCTCTTGACAATTTTCATATTCCAACTGTTGATAATAAATGATAAACCTGCAAAAATGTTCATTGATTCCTTCATCTCAGGTTGAGTATTCTTCACTACAGACAGGATTTTCTTTTCACTCAATTTTTCTTTTAAAATCGCTTTCAAATCACTCTTGTTCAACCGTTTGTCTAATTTCCCAATCTCATAATATTCTATAAGCTCCAACAACTGGGCTTTTTTTTACAACAAATTCAGTCTTCGACAGAGCTTTAGTAAAGTCTTCAACAGATGCCATCCTTAGCCTACTTACTAATATGACAACAATTCATTGAAATCCCAAATCACGTAAATTCATTGGAAAGAAATATAACCACGGTCAGTATAGATGAGAATTCATTCATAAATCCCATTCCTAACTATTCCCCGTTCCCCCACTATGCTACCTCAATCTAAACTAATCTTCATGCACCTCCCAAGAGTCGAGCACCTTTAAACACTAAAATACCGCTGGTAGTGAATCGGAAAAATCTGTCCCATTCACAAACCACGGCAGTGTACTCAACTCAGGAGTCTGCACAAAAATAACAAACCAAAACAACAAACCCTAAATATTACTAACCCAAAAGAATGAATAGAATCTCATCTTGTAATCAACCAATCACACCATGAAGAAACGTGAACAAATTGTGTCTGCCTCCCACAACATTCTGATTTTCTTTACCCTAAACACTATTATCAGATCAATAAAACGAATATAATGTAATTAACACAATACTTTGAATGTTCCTTTATTCAACACAGTTAATCCAGTAGTGTTCTTTCAATGAGATCTGTAGTAATTGTTTTGTAAAGGGGTGTGAAAACTGTATGAAGCAAATGAATAAGTGTAAGGACATTTGCAAGTGAACCCTTCTGCTGTGCTAAGAAGGTGATGATGAAGATTAAGTGGATCCCACTTTCATTAAGTGTGTCTTACACCCAAAGGCATAAATTTCATCTAACAGTTTGGCTGTATTAACAATTTAATACAGCCAAAATTGTACTTGTGGAGATAGATATGTGTGCACAGCATGAAGACTGTGTTTAAATATGATTTCGATTTATAGGTTCACTAGCCTTTAGTCAGGACCCTTTGGCGTCACTTCTTGATGTTTAGGGTACCCATTTTTCGAAGTGCAGGGTCCTCCAGTACTTAAGTAAATAAGAAACCCTTGGAGTCAATGTGCTGACGTTAAAGGCACTGGGAATTTTATCACCATGATTAAATTATATATTGGGTAATAATATTGCCATTATTGCATAAATGTTGGGGTGTCACAACAGTTTTATTTATATTACACTATTTACACATTTAACCCAACCCCTGCCCCTAAATCTAACCATTTGTCAACAAAACACAAGATATAACAGGCAGATAGAACTATATTCATAAGTTATTTGAAAAGTATTAATATTCCAAGTGTTCCGAGGTAAAACGATTGATTTTTTTACCGTCTCCGTCCGCCGTTCTATCTGTGTGTGAATTCAAAAAATGCCGCCAGCCTTTGGACAGCCTTGTTATGAAATGCTATTGGCTCTTGTGTGTCTTGTGTCCGAATGCGTCACGCTAATGTTCGGGAGTATCTTTTTCAGTGAGATGTGTGCCGTTAACGGAGCGGGATCATTTCAGCGATTAAAACCTTCAATCTTTGCATAAAGAGACCGTATGGCTTCAACAGACTTGGAATGCAATAGGACTTGTTTGTAAAGCTTTTATACTGCTTGTTTATGGTCAGTTTTTGCAATAAATACCTGTGACTGTACTTATATTTGTCTGCTACATCTTTTATATTGTTTAGAAATTTGTAGGTTTAGGGTAGGGGTGGGTTTAGGTGCTCCAATAAAAGTATACATTTATGTAAAAGTATTTGACAAATGCATGCAAACCATTTTTTACAAATGCATGCAAACCATTCAACTGAAAACAATGGAGGACCCTGCGCGTCGAAACATGACGCAAAAGGGGTACCATGGGTGTCAAAAAGTATCGCTAAAGGGGTCCAGACCAAGTGTCAATATGTGACGAGTTGGGAGTGAGAATGTGTTGTCACGAAATAAAAAATCAAATAAAAAAGGTAATAACGAATTTTTATCTCACCAAAAAATTCATGATAAAATTTATCCTAAATTTACGAAAAAATATCCACAAGTTTCCTAAGCCCCATGGGACCTTGCGTCAAAAGTGGGAGTGTCTTCCGGTTCGTAGTAAACTAGCGGTACGGCACTTATTTATTCAATAGTTGACAGTAGTGATGGACAAATGAAGCCTCCTGAAGCACTGACATTTTGCTCTGACTGTTTCGGGAAAAGATTCAAAGCTTCTAGTGTGTCGAAAACAGCGCGATCTGGTGGTTAGTAAAAAAAAAAAAAAGCAGCTAAAAGCCCGTGAAAGCCCGTCGGACAAAACATTCACGCATTCCACAGATTGACTCATGTCATGTGCACAAATATAAGTCTAACAGTGTGTGTGTTTGTTTGATGCATTTCTGTCTCTGAATTAATTTACCCAATAAACTGTGGCAATAAATGCTCTGTACGAATATCTATGTAATAGAAGAATAATGTACACATGAAGTGCATATGGCAAATATTTAATTTTCCTGAAATAACTTGTATTTTTCATATTACTTGTATGACTGTGTATTTTAACATATAAATAACTAAGAGCTGGGGGTTCGAACCGACACACAAAGTGTATCGCGCAAGGGACTGGAGAGAAAATGAGGCATTTTGTTTGTCACTGGTTTCGTGATTTCTACGTTAACTAGGGCTGGGAGTCGATTTTTCAAAAAGAATCGATTCCGAGGCGTTGGGAATCGAAAGTCGATTCCAATGGTTGGAATCGAACCTATCAGGGGGAATCGACTCCCCATTCATAGCCGTTTTCAGTTCAACAAAGCTTATCTATGGGCGCCTCTTAAACGAACGGCTGCATCATACGAAGGCTGCATATCTCGGCTGCTGTCATCAAACGTCGCTGAACATCGATTCACAAAAATAAACTGGATGAAAAGAGTCGGTACTGAGCTCGTTTGATTTTGAGGATGCAGCCTTGCTCGCCAATTGTGACTAGAAGTCTGATTCGTTTCCACGAAAAGGTTCTTTCGGATAGATCGTTTTATTGAACCAGTTCAAAACGATTCAGAAGTTATTTTACGGTGGAACGGCCTTATATTGTCCATAATTCTGAAAGAAAACGCCGAGAGCACAGATCAGTGGCAGATAGCACATCTGATTGACAGATAAACAAGGAACTTGTTCTGATTATTTTGTTTCAGCAGTTAATTTTGCGCAAAGCATACCGTTGAAGTACACATCATTCAGCAAAACTGCGTTGTGGGCTATGACTAATTTCATGGACGATGCAGATAAAAAAATATATAATTTAAATACAGAAATGTGTCATAATTTTTTAAAAACAAAGCTATATATGATGATAGGCTACTTTCTAAGACCTTTATATCCTACAGTCATGGCGAAATTAGGTTCCTCCACTCTAAAAAAAAAAAAAAAAAAACAAGAATCGAAAACAACAATGAGGAATCGATTCTTGGAATCGAATCTCATCGATTCCAGCACCAGGAATCGGACTCGATTCCAAAATTTAGGAATCGAACAGCCCTAACGTTAACAACACAAGCCTCGAATCGAGGCTTCGTCTGGCACATCCCTTAACGCAAGCTCCGATGCCTCGGTTCAAATGTCACATCACTAGTTAATAGTCATTCAAGATTTAGCGATCCAAACTTGTTGATGATGAGGGAGCACAGCTTCGAACAGCACGTGTTGTCACTGAGCACCGTAACAACATCTCTCATAAAGGTTTGCAACTTTACAAAGTAAACACTGATCCGAAAAACACTTAACTTCTTGCTAATTAGCACACAAATGCAGCCTCACCGGAAGTTGTACCCACGTTCTTTTTTACAGTAGCGCTCCTCAGAAACAGGTGGATAGGAATAACTGAAACCACACATAAAGTGCTCTATATGTCCTCGTAATTATGTTAAGGGTCTGTATAAAAGTTTTTTTTTTTCTTTATTGTGAGAACCGAATATGGAAGTTTGTTTCTGCCACGGAATAAAACACTTTAGAAGAGAAATTTGACTTTTCATCTCACAATTGCGCGTTTACATCTACAGGTCAGAACCTGAAGATGTAAACTCGCAATTGTAACATAAAGTCGCAAATATCTATTTCAATGTTTTATTCTGTCGCAGAAACAAACTTCCATTTGCGAGTCTGCAAACAGCTGCAAGTTGGACTACAGTGACGAAAGACCGTTAGGAAAGCATGTGTGGAAAGCCCTTATATGGAGATAGTATGGGCGTGTTTTATGCAAATGACTAACCTAGTGCACGCGGTCGCTGATTTAGCATACTCCAAATTCACTAACTAACATTAGGACGAGGCTAAGAACAAACTCATGTACGCACGAACGTGTTGTAAATTAGGAGACTTTTCGTGAGAAGTTCTGTGAGTACAAAAACAAAATAACACACGCATTTATTGACACCCAGTGCCCACAATGGACGTCAAAGGTAACCAAAATGGTCTGGTCGCTAACAAAAGAAAATAACTTCTTTCATTTTCCACAGAAGAAAAAAAAAAAAAATCATACAGTTTTGAAACAATATGAGGGTGAGTAAATGACGAAAACATTTTGATTTCTGGGTAAACTATGTTCTTTCAATAACTTAAGTAAGGCGTAACAAATGCTACCTTATTAATGTGACGCTTTTGTCCAGTGAATGAATTTGACAACTCTGACCTATGAAACAATGCAGATGTGCTACAAACACAATTAAGACAAAGACAAGACGTAAGAGAAAACATGTGTTTCGGGTCTTATACTGCGTGAACTGTTAACCCTAACATGTTTCACTCTGAAATCTGAATGATCTCATCCCATCTTCTCCTCTTATGTAACTGTCCTCAACAAATCCCACACTTACCCGGGTAACCACACAGCAACATTGTCTCAATTAGGAATCTTTTATAAGAGATTATCAATGGCCACAAGATGGCGTCATTGCATTTTAAACGGCAGCTGAAGCACGTTTCCCAGGACTCACTTGGCCGTGTTAGTAAAGGTGCAGATCTGTGACAGATCTCCTGCCACCTGCAGGCCATAAACGGTACTGCAACTAAAGACGAAACAAGTATTTCTTCATATTCTGTATGTTCTTAGGTGAAAAGTTCAGTCTTGAATATAATTTTACTTTTTTAACCTTTAATTTAGTCTTTTACAGCTTAACAGTCATATTTTCTGGATGTGCTTTATTTATTTCAGCATGGTTTTGGACAAAACTGTTGAAGCCATGATGAATGTCAATAAAATCTAATTGAAGTTGAATAATTTTATATATATTATATAGATTCTTATTCATTACAGGTCAAAACTTTAGGGTTTTTTTAGAGAAATTAATGCTTTTATTCAGCAAAGATGCATTCAGTTGGTCAAAAGTAAAAACAAGGACATTTGTTAAAATTATTATTAAATGTTATTATTAAATTTTAATTCTGAAAAAAGTATTTCCACAAAAATGTACACTGATAATAATGTTAGTATAATAACATCAGCATGTTAGAATGATTTCTGAAGGATCATGTGACACTGAAGACTGGAGTGATGATGCTGAAAATTCAGCTTTGATCACAGGAATAAATTTTATTTTACAATATATTTACATAGAAAACAGTTATTATAAATCGTAATAATATTTAGTAGTTTTTGCTATATTCTTGATCAAATAAATGCAGCCTTGATGAGCAGTCGAGTTTTTTTATTTTATTTTAAAATAATTGCATTATGTTTTACTACTCTCAAGTGGTTTTATTTTATATTATTTTATCTTAAAAAGGCTCTTGTGTGGTTTAATTTAGTTTAATTTAATAACTTAATTTAATTTAATTTAATTTAATTTTAAATGACTGAAAAACTCATAGAAATTAGTCAGAAGGTGTATCCTGTACTCTCACTTTCTTTCTTTCTTTCTTTCTTTCTTTCTTTCTTTCTTTCTTTCTTTCTTTCTTTCTTTCTTTCTTTCTTTCTTTATTTTACAGACGCCAAACTCCTGAATTTTATTTTATTTTTCTTTATTTTATTTTATCTTTAATATTTATTTCATTTTAAATGACTGCAAAGCTCATAATTTTTTTAGAAGATGTAAGTATCCTGAGGTGTCTATTTTTATTATTTTATTTTTTTTATTATTATTTTTTATCTTACAGACCCCAAGCCCCTATGTGGTATTTATTTCATTTAATTTTATTTTATTTTAAATGACTGGTGTAAGTGTCCTGAAACCTCTATTAGGATTTATTTATTTATTTATTTATTTTATCTTACAGACCCAGAACTCCCGAATTGTATTTTATTTTATTTTATTTTAAACGACTGCAAAGCTCATAGAAATTAGTCAGAAGGTGTAAGTGTCCTGAACCTCTATTAGGATTTATTTATTTATTTATTTATTTAATCTTACAGACCCCAAACTCCTGAATTTTATATTATTTTATTTTATTTTATGACTGCAAAGCTCATAGAAGTCAGAAGTTGTAAGTGTCCTGTAACCTCTATTGGGATTTTTTATTTATTTATTTATTTATTTATTTATTTTATCTGACAGACCCCAAACTCTTGAATTTTATTTTATTTTATTTTAAATGACTACAAAGCTCACAGAAATTAGTCAGAAGGTGTAAGTATCCTGTACCCTCTAAATATTTATTTATTTATTTATTTATTTTATCTTACAGACCTCAAACTCCTGTATTTTATTTTATTTTATTATTTGATTTTATTTTACTGCAGAAAGTAGTCAGAACGTGTAAGTATCCTTTTACCTGGCCAGGGTGTAAAAAAATAATCTAGTGTTAATCATATAATTACTCCTATAAATAGTTTTTATATCATTATAAACAGCTAATTATGGACTTGTGTGTTCAAAGTCTAAACAGGCTCTTCCTCACCCAGTTTTTCTAGTAAGTTCAATGACCGGATGTCGCCTGTCTCTTCATTTGTATTTAACTGGAGTGAGGTTATCTGTCACAGCGTCTCTTCCTTTGCGATATATAGACCCAAACGAGCCAGCGTGACTCATATAAAATCGACTTTCAAGGACAAAACTTGTTTTTTTCCTCCCCTGTGTAATTCTCCATTAAAAGCACTCTACAAATATATACAGCACTAATTCACTGTAATAAATCTGCTGTTTTGCCCACTTAGTGGGTCAACCTTAATTGTAGTAAGCAATCTTCTTGGCCTCTTTTCTGCTATTTCAGTGCAAACACTTGCCTCATGTTTAAGAGAAATTTATCAAAGACTCACTTCTGCCCTCTCGTGTTTCTGCCTATTCATTATAGCATTATGAAGAGCGTTATTAATAAAAAAATCTGCAACACAGAGGCCACAAATCTCTTTTCTGTCTTGATTTCCAGTAGAAACGTCCGAACATCCTCAAAACAAGATCGATTTACTGTATTCATGTTTTGAAGAGTTTGTTTTATTTATTGATTTCGGAGAATATATGTTCAGTTAAGTAAATATTAAAAAAAACAAAACAAATATAACTTAATATAACACAGGAAAAATGTGCTTCTCAAATAAATTGATCTTGTTTTAAGGATTTGAAACAAGACAATATATACATAATTCATTTTCATCATCATTTACACAGAACTGAATGATTAAAGTGTTTTCTTTTTTGCATTTGTGCATTTTTTAATGATTTTTAAAACATTTACAACTATTAGAGACAAAATAGTTACAAACAGAATTGACCTGCAGTTTGCATTCATTTCAAAATGTTACATAAATAAAACTCATATTTATAAATATCTCTTTTATAAACATATAAATAGTTTTTAAAACATAAATACATTTATGCGAGAATGAAATACATGAATGTACAGCAGCAGCAGCAACAATATACAGCTTTTATCCACATCGTCTGCCATGTGTGTGTGGTTTTTTTTTATTTTGTACATATGTTTGATCGAATTATTGGATTTCAGTTGTACGTTTCATTGTCCCCACAAATGCTTCTCGTAGTGGCTTCGTACCATTAGTCCCATTCTGTAGGTTTTTCCTCCGAGGAGGAGCAACTAAGTCCGTTCTGTCCCAAATCGATGACGTTCGTGATTCGCTCTGGAAAAAACAAATGAAAAAAGAGGACGTTTAGTGAGATGAATAGATGTAGACGTGTGTCACATCACTGGCGTCTCTAATGCGTGTGCATACGACTGACGTCAAATCTCTGACAACATCCTGCATCACACAGTCACAAACTATTCCCGTCAGTCCGGCACGAAATCTTGTGTTTTACAGTTAGTTATCCAGTACATTTATACACCCCAAATCTATTAAAACCACTATTACATAAGTAAAATAAGTACTGCACCACACAGGAATCATAAAACACCTGTTATAATGTCATGTAAAGCCTTTTACATTAAGGAACTCAACACAAACTTAACATGTCACATATATATATAGAGACACAAAAAGCAACAGACACACGTTATATGTAATTTAATTAAATAAATGTAATGAATTTATTAATGTATATAGGAAATATTTTGGAGATTTTTTTGTGTATATATATATATATATATATATATATTATTTACATATATATTTATATATATATTTACATATATTTACATTACATATAATAATTCATATTTTTATATTAATGTTACTTTACAAATATTTAGTTTTTTTTTTATTTTTAAAACTTAATTGAAACTCCCAAAGAGTTTACCCACAAATAAATAATAAAAAATAAAGATTCAGAGCTCAATCAAATCAATCAATAAAATATTTATATAAAGATTACACCTACAAATATTTAAGATTTAGATCTCCACAGACACTTAAAAAATAAATAAATAAATAAATAAATATTAGACCTACAAATATTTTAGATTTAGATTTCCACAGATAAATAAATTAATAAAGATTATACATAAAAATATTTCAGATTTAAATCTACACAGATAAATAAATAAAGAAATATTATACACAAATATTTAGGATTTCGATGTCTACATAAGAAAGAAAGAAAGAAAGATTAGACTTACACATATTTAAGATTTAGATCTCTACAGATACTCAATAAATAAATAAACAAATATTTTTTATATAATTATATTATTTAATAAATGTAACAATATTTTTTTAAATAATATAATAATTATATTGTTAATAAATCTATCCACAGATACATAGATAAATAAATAAATAAATGAATAAATAAATAAATAAATATTATATCTACAAATATTTAAGATTTAGATCTCCACAGATACTCAAGAAAGAAAGAAAGAAAGATTACACTTATAAATGTGTAAGATTTGGGTCTAGACAGAAACTCAATAAATACATTTTTATATATATATACACTAAATGTAATTAATTATTTGCTTTTAAAAAATACATGAATTTTATGTAAGATCAAGATCTCTGCAGATACTCACCATGAGAGATTATTTGCAGACGGATAATTAGACTGTTGACAGCCCATTCCGCTCACRGTCCCTATCCTATCCATCTTGAGTCCGAAGCATCCGCTTTTGGCCATTGTTCCTCCCTTCTTAGATCCAGCTTTGGATCTGCGTGATCCGGGCTGCTCGTTCATGATCCGAGGCCACGGGCCCTTGGCCCGAGTGTCCATGCGGAGGTCCCGCAGCAGACGTACTCTGTTCTCCAACATCCTCCTCTGACTCTCATCGGACGCCAGGAACTCCGACAGCTCCTCTCCCAACAGCATCCGCAGGGACTGAGGGATACACGGAAGCAGAACTTTAGAAAGGCTCTCAATACTGTCAGCATCACTCAGATAAACAGCATTCAGAGCTTAAAATACACTTTTAGTAATCAAATGTTCTCAATCTCACTTGTTAACCAGTTTTTTTGTTTATATATAGACTGTAAAAATCTAAACTGTTATCTAAAAGTGGTATTTTTACCTGATCTGACTGTTTAAAATCCTCTTTTATTAATTTAAGGTTTATTCAGACATATCAAAGAAGATTTTGGACTTGAATAAACTAGTTTTCGCATTTTTAGGTTACCTGACCAAACGTACGACGCTAAATCGCGCGTCCAATTTGAATTCCTTGAGGAGGAGCTTTAAAATCTTACACAAAGATCAGTTTCAGCATAAAATGGTTCTTCAGCTTCTAAATTTGCATATTAACGTCAGTTAAGACCCGTTAGCCAATCCGTTTTTAAATTTTAAAGCGTAACGTAACTCGCGTCTTCAGAAACGGTGACAGAAGCGCGTTTAGTAACAGGTTCCGAGATTAGTCCTGTTTTGTGCTTATCATTTGTGATTATAATGTATTTAATTTATGTTACAAGCTATATATTATTGCCATTTACGGGTGATTTGACGGAATTCTCATTTGTGTTTAATATAACTAAACGTTTCCTATAATATGATACGAAATAAAAACGACGCAGATGAATGTCAGATCATTATGATTTCGAAAAACTATGATTCAGTGTTAAAGTTTATGTTATGAGATCTTGCAAACTTTGGCATATTGGCAAATCCGAACACCGTTTGCGTTTTCAGACAACGTTTCTCAGAAAAGAGTTCAAAACGTTTCCGTTTGCGCCGAAATCAATCTCATTGATGTCTGAAAGTAAACTAAGATATCAAAGATACACCCAAGCGTGTTTTCTACTTATTCGTCATATTTGGGAACGAGAACCTGTTGATATATAAGCCGTGAAAATGAATGAATCAAAAGTTTTGCTCAAGAAGTCTTGCGTCCGGACAAGTGTCCGAGTCTCCCGGAGCTTCTGCGATCTAATGATGCTCAAGTCGCCTTTGCATGATGTTGAGGAGGAGAAGGACGGATGAAATGAAAAAAGGTCAGTTGTGAACTTGAGATGATGTTTGATTATTTAAACACTCGTGATCAATTGCATATCCGAGCTTTATCGCATCTTCACTCAAGTTAAAAAGACCTCAACTTTTATGCATCATACAGACTCTTACCTTAATATACTGCATGAACTGTATAATGCATTGCATAGACGTCTAACTATCAAACTCACCGTCTGTTCTGCCTGCGTTAGTGGTTTTGTCTCCGTGCTGACTGATAGAAGAGTCAGAATAAGTCCACAAGCCACCAAATGCGAGATGATCATCATCGTGATGCTGCTTCAGTGCGCTGGATGTCAATGGAGAAGCTCAGTGGTTTAAGTTATGTCTTACAGAGAAAGAACACAATCACAACCCTTCATTTACTCCCAGAGGTGTCGAGCTCAACTCTTACTCAATGCAATTTCGGCTCAGGGTTTTATAGCCGATATGACATCACTCCGGTGACGCCACGGCTCGGCTCCCCTCCCCTCCCTCCCGCGCTTTACCTTGCCAGTTACTCCGTTGGGTGGCTGCGTCATAGGTTACCGTTCATTATATCAATGCCCAGTACGGTGTTTTTTAGTAATTGATCAGAGGATGTTCGCGCGGGATGTTTAGTTTAGTCATCGTTTGCGGTGACCACTTAAATTTAGTTGGGAAAAGAACAATCACAAGCGAAATCGTTCATGATAACGGTGAATCACGGGACAGGATTTAAGTTGGAACAGAAGTAAATTAAGATATACAGCGAACGCGTTACGTGCAAGAATAAACGACGTCGTTTGTTTTCATGCCGTAATGCGGTTTAAAAGTTCTGAAAGTCCGGTTACATTTAGTTTTTATATATAAAACAACTTAAAATTCTCATAGACAGAAGGAACGGATAAAAACTAAGTTTAAAAAAAGCAATAATCATGAATTTGCCTATTGACGTTATGCACATATATTAAATGAAAACATTTAATGTGAATGCGCTGTGAAAATAATAATTTCAAATAAATAAAGTGCGTTTTAAAATGGCTTTAACGTTTGTATCTGATCTTGGAGATAAAATGAAACGTATTCTTCAATAAAATACTGAGCATATGTGAGCGAAGGCAGAAACGAGCATCAGTCTGAGCAAAAGTGAGAATCTACTACACTTTCTGATTTGCGACACTGTGTGGCGGTATATGCTGAATGGTTTCAGCAGTCGCACCGGTCCATCAGATTTCAGTTTGCAGAGATAGGATAATCATTTACAAATAAGGATTTTAAAAACAATAACTAATACTTTTGCAGTAGCTGTAGTGCTGCAATAGTTACTGCAGTTTTAACTACACTGACATGCATTCAAGACAAGAGTTAACTATAATTTGTTCTAGAGGTTGGGAGAAGTAAATAAAATAGTTTAGTTTTCCCCATAATTGTTTTTATTTTTAAATACTAAAATACATTAGATAATGCATATATGATGATGCCTTTTCGATTACGCATACTGTCATTTCTGCAGGAGCGTTTCCCCTCCAGACTGTTCATTTTAGCAGCAAAAAAACTGACTCATTGTCTAATTAGATTGATATTTTTATTTTTACTGGCAATAGATCTCATTTGTGACCAGTTTTTTTTTTTTTTTTTTAAAGCTACAGCTAATTGTGCTGCTCACCAGGGGTGGCTGAAGTTAAGCTGTTGCATCCTGAATGAGAACTTGCTTCAAACTTGCAAAGATCTGATTTCAAACCATCTTTAAAGGAACAGTTTACCCCAAAATGAAAATTAGCTGAAAATGTGCTCACCCCAAGATATAAATGAGTTTGTTTGCTATAAATCCACCATTACATCACTTGCTCACCAAAGGATCCTCTGCAGTGAATGGGTGCCATCAGAATGAGAGTCCAAACAGCTAATAAAAACATCACAATAATCCACAAGTAATCCACACCACTCCAGTCCATTAATTAACGCCTTGAGAAGCCAAAAGCTGCCTGTTTGTAAGAAACAAATCCAACATTAAGATGTTTTTAACTTCAAACCATCACTAAAATATGAGTCCATAATCCACAATAACGCTTCCTCCAGTACATCTCATGTTGTCTCTCACATCAAAATCCACCAATATATTTCTTTAGAGCTGTTTTCTCTTGTAAATCTGTGAAGATTTTGCTTCTGTTTCAGTTAAAAATGTCTTAATGATGGATTGTTTCTTACATACACAGTTTTTGTGTTGTCAAGTTGTTAACTGATGG
>JAHKKF010523300.1:1105-13566 GCA_019740295.1 Labeo calbasu | reverse complement strand
ATAATTTTATTTGTGATACAATTACGTATTCTCTATCATTGATGATAGAGCATAAAAAATATTTTGCACTTCCACAGAGTGCAGCAGAGATTATGTAATTTTGTAAGTTAGCATCACCCAAATTCCCTATGGACTAAAACCATAGGGTTTTTCCATTGACTTTTGGATTATTGCTGACAATAAGCTCTGTGACAAAAAAAGTTTATTATACTGACACATTTTGTTCATCAAGATAATCTTCACAGGTTAACACAATTTGAATGAATTTTAAATCTTAAATAAAATCAGCAGAAGTAAAAAGTTAAATAGTTTGCGATAAGGCAGTGTGATAAGGCAATAATAGAGTGGAATCAAGGCCAGTTCAAGTTCAAATTGACTTCAGGACAATGGAATCACAAGTGCAAAACTGCTAACTCATTTCTGTGTTTTAGGAGCTCCTTCCTACAGCACTTGTGTTCAAAACCTGTAAATGAGAAAAGGGACACAACATTTTCATGTCAATCTGCATGTTCAATGTGTTCCCTAGCCTATATACGTTTATATACAGAAGTCCTTCAGAGAAACATGCCATGCCTGATTTATTTCGGCTATTTATTTATTTTTAATGGTCACCCCCAACCACACATCTGCACATTTTGGATTCAGAATTTTGGCAAAAGGGGACATGACTATGTTTGATAATATATTACTTATGATAATAAAATCATAGTACTTATTTATTAAATATTTCAGTTAAAATATTTTTGTTTTTAGAAGTTGAATTTAAAATCTTAGCACAACAAAAATCTATGCATAACGCTTCAAAGTAAACAAAATTGTTTGTGTAAAATTGTACTTTTTTAGTACCCAAACAGGCACTTTCTTGTCTTGTTTTGATGGTTGCTCTCACTTTCCCGCTCTGTTGCTTTTACTTTCATTCCCTCATTCCATTTCTTCCACTCAATTCATTGCCGCTCTTTTTTTCTCTTCGTTAGACCTTGATTTGGTCTGCTTTTGAATAGAGACATTGAAGCACAAGGCCTAATTGTTGAATGTGTTGCAACATGAATACCAGCTGACAGCCAATGGCAGATAAGCATCAGAGCAGTGCTCCCTGTTCTCTAGAAGCGCTTGAATAACATTGCCCTGCCTCATTGTCAAAAACATCGAACGATCTGCTGCTGGAAACCACACAGTGTCTTTGCATGTTTTTGTTTATTTGTTGGAGTCTTACAGGACTTTCTATTAGACAAGTTTTGGAAACTGGACATTGAAACTTACGTCTTAGAAAACTTACAGCTGTAGTGAACTCAAAATAGTGTACTTTTATAAATTCAAACCACCAAAATTTCTTTGTTGAAAGCTTTATTTGATTATACTCATATTTTTATTTCCCACAAATGAAGCTGAAGTTCGGGAAGTGAGTCTAGATTAAATGGTTACTGTTGCTAGATGTTAGTGAATTGTCTTTTGCTACCTTCTAGCGGTGATTGAATGTTTTGCATGTAAAAAGACATTGATAGGTAAAGGTCATAATGAACAGTAGAAAAGCTTTGATTGTTCAGGTCAATGAACAAGGTATTACTCAGTTTGCTAGGGATATACCTGAACATCAGGCTCCTGTCTATTAGGAGTATATTATGGTACCATTTGCCTTACAACACTAGAGGGAGCAATATCTTATAATATTAGCTTGGCCATAACACCTTTTGGAGACTAACCTTTTTTTAAAATAATAATAATGGTAATTTCATAAATGAATAGAGAAAACAATCAATAACTGAATACCTATGATTTTGTGTAAAACGTCTAATGACACAAATGCCTGTTTTCTGTGTTTATTTAATGTTGGTTTTAAACACCTGCACTGAAAGAAAAAAAATAGTGTAGGATACACTTTTACAATGCTCACTCAAAAATTACTAGAACTTGACGTAAAACGACTGAGGTAGTATTTTCTTACAAAATGTACTCTATTTTTTTGTTTGTTTTATTTACAAGTAAAAAAAAATCACTAGTAATTTAAAAACAGTGTATAGTTAAAAAAAAAAAAACTCTTAATAGAATGTTTGTGAAAATTATTATTATCATTTTTAATACATTTAATCCAGAGTCAAGTACAGTATATAATGGAGGTGGATTTTTCCAAATTTGGGAAAGGTATTCACAATAGACTGGTCAGGGCAAGATCATTGTACAAATTAAGCAGATTTTTAAATATTGTTATCAAAACAATTATTAGACACTTGTATGTTTTATAATTATTTTATGGTTTAAATTTAGCTGAAATTGCTTACTCTTCTGTAAAATCATAGTTTCCATTATGACTACAAAGGAGGATATTGGAGCATATTGTTGCAAAAGGTCACCATGTGTTCTCCTTTTAAAACTTGACTGGTCTTTTTGATTGACTGCTGTTTTTTCCATTCTAGATTCTCATGATGCTGTGCTGCGTTTCAATGCTGCACCCTTCGAAGGCTATGAACAAGATGTGGGCAACAAGACAACCATTCGAATCATTAACTCTCAGGTTAGATAATTTGCATGAATGCACACAGACACAAACCTCCACCCTGTCTCCCTGTGTGCAAGGACTAAATAGAGATGTTCTTCTCTTTTATCAGATTCTAGCAAACCCCAAACACAAATTCAACACAAGTTCGCTCTATAAGAACATTACCTTGGTAGCCTGGGATCCTGCTCCTTATAACATTGACCTGCATAAGGTATGAAAATCACATCATAGGAAATCTCTCATAAGTGTCATACCATTCAGCCCTGTTAAACTTGGCTTGTGTAGTTTTCTTTATTGGTTTTCTTTCCTGAGATATTTGGTGAGGTGGAAGTGGTGTAAAGTTGAAGGTTTAGAGGTGACATTATCAACATACTGGCTAGTGTCTGTGCTTATAGCCTAGTGGTTAGAACACTAACGTATACTGTAGCACAGCTGCGCCTCCTACTGACCAGAGTTTGAATCTTGACCCAATGTCTTTTGGCGATCCCGCTCCCCCCTCTCAACCCAACACTTTCCTGTCAATCTCCACTGTCCTGTCATCTAAAAGCACAAAAAAACATACTGGCTAGTAGAGGTATCGTTTATAATGATTGGATCCAGGAGTCATGCTTCACTGAATTCAGAGTATAGGCTGTAAGCAGAATTCCTGATATTTTTGGTAGAATAGCAAATTTGTGAGGAATATCTACAAGTTTCCTATGCCCCATGAGGCCTAGCATCAAAAGTGGGAGCGTCTTCCGGTTCAAAGTAAACAAGCTAGACGTGACACTCATTCATTCAACAGTTGACAGGAGTGAGTGAAGCACCGAGACTTTACTCTGACTATTTTGGGAAAAGATACAAAACTTCGAGAGTGTCGAAAACAGCGCGATCTGGTGGTTAGTAAAAAATGAAGCAGCCAAAAGCCTGTGAACTCCGTCGGAAGAAGCATTCACCACAATTTCCATAGATAGATTCATGTTATATGCACAAATAAAAGCCTAACCGTGTGTGTGTTTGTTTGTTGAATTTCTGACTCTGATTAATTAATTTACCCGTTGAACAGTGCCATTGAACATTAGGTCGAACATTAGGACACGCAAAGTGAATTACGCACATGACTGGACAGAAAGTGAGGCTTCTACGAAAGGGATTTCTACATTAACAATCCTCGAATCGAGGCTTCATCTGGCATGCCCTTTAACACAAGCTCTGATGTCTCGATTCAAATGTCATTTCACTAGTTGAAAGTCATTCAGTATTTAGCGATCCGAATTGGCTAATGATGTGGGAACACAAATTCGAAAAGCATATGTTGTCCATAAGAACGTAATGACATTTCTCATAAAGGTGTGCATCTTTACAAAGTAAACAATGGTCTAAAAATACTTAGCCTCTTTGCTAATTAGTACACAAAATACCATTGGTCTGCCTCCTCACCAGAAGTTGTACCCACGTTCTTTTTTACAGTAGCGCCCCCCTGGAAACTTGTGGATAGAGATGAACGAAAGGGGTGAATGAATAAAAAAAAGATTCTAGTAAGACTGGGACTACTGTAGCAGAAGAATTTAGTCCTGCCTTGTAGGCAAATTAACTAATACTGCCCTGGAAGACTGAGCAATGGAAAGATCTTAGTTCCCGCCTCAGTGCTTTTAGTCCCTGTACGCACACTCTGTATAGTACAACCTGGTCTCATGACAAAAACGTACCTTGGGGAACTTTGTCACGAGACACGAAATACGTACCAATAAGCACTTATCAATGCAGTTTCCAAAAGAAATGAACAGCAGAGTTGATAAAACAGCGAGCACTTTTAATTGTTTTTGTACACAGTTATGATTACAGCTCCATATGTTTCGCTTTCCGGTTTTCTGTCAAATTAGTACTACCTACCTTATTGGTACGTATTTTGCGTCTTGCAAAAAAGTTCCCCCCGGTACGTTTTTGCCATGAGACCAGGTAGGTATAGTATGTTGTTTCCTGCCTTATTGTGGTCCAGTACTACAGAATGGAAAAGATAGGCCTTGACTCCTCTTGATCCACTCTTGCATGTGCATGGTAAGTGAAGTGTTTTGAGGTTTCCTGGAAAGCAGACAATGTCTGATATGTCTTTGTCTGACATATACTGAAGTTGGGGTATGCAAGAACTGGAGGTTGTTAAGGTCCTGCCTTTCTTTCCTTCTCCAACTAATGCATGTAGTGGCTTGGCTATCTGGGCAAACCTGGCGACAAATCTTCGGTAGAAAGCTAATAAACCCAAGCACTTGTCTGACCTCTCCTACACTCTTGGGAACAGACCACATGTCCAAGGCTTTCACATTATCCACTTTTAAATGTGGTGCCTTAAACTTACTTCAGGCCTTAGGAGAAAGAATGTACTTGGTTGTAACTTTAGAAAAAGTTGTTTCAGCCAGTTGAAGACAACTTCTAACCAGTGGCTCTCCAAGTCCAAGCACCATGTCCATAGGGTGCTGAAAGGTAGCCGGAGCATTACACAACCTGAATGGTATCCAAGTCCACCCAAACAGCCCAAATAGGGTGGTGAGCTATCTCACAGCTACCTGGAAGTACCCAGCAGTCAAGTCTAATGTTGAGAACAGTTTGCCATTACCCAAAGAATCCAAGGACTCCTCCACCCATAGAACAGGATAATAACAGGATATGCATCCTTTCATGTCACTTGGTTAAACTTCCAGTAATCACTGGAATCAAACCAGTAATCAAACTTCCAGAAACCCACACTGCCATTTTCTTTATGACAATAACTGCGGGTGATGCCCAAGGGCTACTGTTCTCCTTGAGGATTCCCTACAACACCCGATCTTCAACATGTCTCTTGAACTTTTGAAATATCTGTGGAGGTACTCTATGATGTTGCTCCTTTACAGGTGGGAAATATTGTATAACCATAATCTTGGTCATCCTTGGAGAAAACAACTCAGTGAGCTTCTCACATTGTGCTGTTGTGAGTCCTTTGTAATTCACTTTGACAGTGTACTAGTAATTGTGCAAATGAGTTCTTGTCAGCTTGAACCTGGTTTTGCATCAACTCCTTGACATGAAGTACACCATCATCTTTCTCAAATTCGAGTACATACTTTGTGATCATTTTCTTTTGGCTTATACACAGTAGCAACTCTGGATCTGGGTGCAAGTCTAACAGCCTTCCCATTTAAGTTTAACTTACTCACAGGGACCTTTCCACCCTCTGTTTTAACAAGAACATGAGCCACCAGAAGTCCTTTTGGCAAACTTGTTCCAGCTGCAGGCTCCACTAGCACATGACTCTTTACCTTCGGTGACACTCTGCAGCGGCCTTTCTGTACCTTCTCAGAGCATGGAGCAATAGTGACAGCCTTGTCTTCCAACAAACTTGACATAACCAATCCTTCCGCAGACTCTAGATATCCAGCTTTCTTTTCAACTCTTCCTTTTTAAGCACTCTCTGGACCCGGGCTTTGGCTCACTTATCATACTTGTCTGCCCTTTCCATCCCCTTTGCTGAATGAACAGGGACTTTACTTCCTCAAGTGCAATCATTCTGATGATCCCAGACACACCTATCATTTCCTTCACATCAGGACTTGTGTCAGTCAGAATGAATATGAACTTCTTAGGAAGTACTTCACCCAGACAATCTACATTGGCCTGCAAGCAACCCAAGACAGGAATGTCCAGTCCATTGGCTGCAGTAAGCTTAGTCCAGCATCCAGAGAAAAAACTTTAGGATAAGTGTGACTCTGAGATGGTGGAGACCTCTGACCCTGTATCCATAAGGAATTTGACACCAGCTGTCTTCACCTCAGTGGTCAGGCAATACCCAAAAGCTCTGTCCATCAGTTTTTCAGCAGTCTCATTAGCCAGCTATTCCGGTGTATGACATCTAATCAATGAGGGTTCAGGTTCTGCCCTGCACCTCCTGAATTATTCTCTTTAACTTCAGCTGACTCCGCTGTACACTGTGGTGCGGCTGATACCCTGCCCAACTTGCCACCTTGCTGACAATGGTAACTGGTGTGTCTGTGTTCTCCACATTAATAATGACCTTCAGTGTTTTTTAAAGGTTGTTTCCTTCGATGACTCTGCTGGGGCCTATTTCTTTCTTTCCTATGAACAGCCTGATATAGCTCCTTCTAAAGAGCAGACTTTTTTTATTATTTTATCATATAGTCTTTCTGGTGACAGAATGGAGGGAGCATCCTCCTCTGGCGTCAACTTTAACCGTATATTACTGCAATTCCTCCTCTTCTGCCTAGGAAAATACAGTGTGCATCAAGTGCACAAAACTCTAATCTAGCTCAGCCTTACTCAGCACTTCATCTGTTGTTGCCCCTTAGCATCTGCTACTCTATTTAGCTATCTGCGCTGATTACGATTATACGATTACTTTTCTCCCTAAAATCATATGCATAGGTATATATATATATATATATATATATATATATATATGTAGTCAACATTTGAAGTGGATCAAAACCTTTCAAGTTGTCCTAAAACCAAATACCCGTTCTTGTCACTTCAAATGTTGACTACTGTATGTATGTATATACATCTCTTCCATGATATATATATCATAGAAGAGATGTATTCAAGTCATTACACTGACTATTTAAATGTCCTAATTTAACTAAGGTCTAATCCTGGCTTAATCTGAGACCTATCTGTGAAACAAGGGCTAAGGCTCAGGACTTAACATAATATTTTCCTGTTTTTTCAATGTCCACAGTGGTACCGCAAACCTGATTATGACCTGTTTACTCCATACATACATCACAGGAAGAATTTCCCTGAACAGCCCTTTTATATCCTGCATCCTTCATTTATCTGGAAACTCTGGGATATTGTGCAAAGCAACACACAGGAGAACATTCAACCCAATCCTCCTTCCTCAGGTTTTATAGGTGAGTCTCTTCATCACTAACACAAACACATATATAAACACAATCTGTCCACTTTTTGATCCTTGCGCTCAGGAAAATTGTTGTGCCACATGTTGTGACAGTAATTTCTGAGAGATTGGACATGCTGTGCAGTTGACGCACATATTCGACCCTAATTTAAGCAAGATCAAATGTTCGTCTGCCTACTTTTTCAGCATATCTGCTGACTTACAAATGATAATCTTTTCTGTTTGCATTCACTGTTCCACTTGAATAAATTTTTGACTGAAGCGTGAAGGATGTGTGCGTGTGTGTGCTAATGCTGAAATATGTTACTAGGTAATATCACTTTGATAGATGCTAGTTCAGGGGTATGACGGGATTATTTCAATCAGGAAGGCGCTTCATGTGGAAAAAGCAAACTCTCCATAACATTTCTGGAGGATACTTACCTTGCCGCAGGCCAACGGCTGACTGGGTGACTGAGTGTCCATGGCAGCACAGAGCAAATGAATGTGAAAATAAACACACACACATACACACTATTTCTTGTCGTCTCCCTTGCCTTGTGAGTTCATTGCTGAATTTTAATAACTGGTTTAGTTTAAAACTCAAGATCTAAAAAAGACAAGCAAGCAAATGAACAAAAGTTGAGGACTTATGACAGTTTAATTGTAGGTAGTTGGTTTATTTATTTATTTATTTTTTGTACGATTGACATATAATCAAGCTCTGTGTGAATCACAGCTGTTAATACAAGTTGATGGCTCTCAAAAACAATTAGCACTGCTAAACCTCAAACATTAAATGTGCTATCAAAGGCACAATCCAATATTTGCTACTATGAGGGGACTACAACAACCTCCAGAAATTGACATTAAGTGCAAATAGCAAGAGATGGTATTTACACCATATGTAAATAGCAATTAGATGCTATTTAGTGATAGATTGTTCTTACACTGTAAAAATAGCTGTATGTTCTGCTATTTATACTACTTATTGCAAATAGTAGCAAATATCTGCACCTCAGTATTGTAGTACATTATAAAACAGTATTCAGTAATATTGTTCAGATATGATTTTGAAGTGGCAGGAGAGTGAGTTCGGCAAAAGGAGGATTCGAACTGTCGTTTGCATCAAAAAGACATTACATTACGCGCTTTACCATCTACGCCAATGAAGCCGTCTTTTGTAATATTGTCTAGTCCCACCACACGTTGGTGGGCAGCGTTAGTGTAAACAGCCTCTGCCAACAAGGCGGGCTATTTGCACTTAGTGTAAATAGACACTTTGCAATTTTTTTGGCATTCATTAGTTTAATTGTGGATAGTACTTTCAACACACCATTATGGCTTTGACCATTATGGCTTTTGACCATTTGCGTGATGAGGTTTAATGTCCCTGACAACCTCTGTAGTCCCATTTTGTCACTTGTTAGCAGCCACCTTTTTCAAGACAAGTGAAAGACACAGTCTAGTAAGTCTCATTAAAATGTACACCTCAAGGTCACAGCACAAAATTACGATTAAAAATAATATTGGAAAAATGCTTTATAATGAAAATCGTTACATTATGTTATGGTTGATGGGAGGACATAAAGGATATAGTAGATGCATCCATCGAAACACACTGCATGACGGATATGAAATGGAAGCTGCCTTCCAAGGATCCTTCAAATTAAGATGGTCTATAAGTGCGAGATAAGCAGCTTTACTAGGACGTAGCCTTCTGATTGACAACCCTCCACTGAATATATGTTTGAGTGTATTCAATACAGTGACAGTACATCACCACCTACTGGACTGGAGTGTGACATTCTGGATGGTGCACAGGAAAGCAACGATGTATTTTTTTTAAATTTTTTCTTACCACATGGACTTTTTTGATTATACCACCAACGTTGTTCTGAATTCACCCAACTGGATAGGACACTTAAATTAGTTAAATTATTATGAGTTTGGAATTATATGAGGGTGAGTAAATGACAGAATTTTCATTTTTGGGTAAACTCTTCCTCTAACATTACCACTAGTGACCAAGTTTGGAAATACTGTCTTAGATCACTGGACTCCTTTGACGCAATAATGGGACAAATGTCACCATGCTTGATCTCCAGCAGATAATGGTGAGATTAGGAGCAGGGTAGAAAACGAATACAAAGCAGTCATGTGTTGGGGATTTCACCAGTTTCCCAGCTTCCTTTAAATTCACAGATTTATTCAACTTCGTATTCAGACTTGGCCTTAAATGGGTTGGGAACATACAGACAACATGGGGGTAAGCACATTCAGAAGTAGTCAACCAACACATGATCTAAACATCCATTTAAACAAGTCACAAGTGGCTGTTTGCAACTGTCCCGCTCTTTGTAACATTTATCTTGACAAGTCACATACAAATACTTACTGAAAATGGTGTGTTAGGTCAGACAACAGTTTGTCATCACAAAGACGGCTATAAAGATCACTTTGCTACAGTTCTGATTTTCAGCTTTTGATTTGTAGGCACTCAACAACACTACACAGATGATTTCTGTCTTGGCATTTTTTGTAGATTTACAATGGGGCAGGGTGGAGCTGGAAGGTCAAAGTGTGATTTTGTGTGGATTGTTTCAGCCCGAGACAGGGGTGCTGCACTCGTTTTGGAGACCAATAGATGGAGGTGCGTTGCCAGCCACTGTGTTGCTATAAGCCCTTCGGTTGAGCTGGATACCAGTAGTTCTTGAAGGCATAGAGGACTGTCCATTTTCTAGAGAGCTGTGTTTGCAATGAAACAGGATGAGGAAACACCTGTAAAACTGCACAAAACACAATAAATTAGTGCTCATATTTTCTGAGACACAAAAGATGCAGAACCATTTTGATTTTACACATTTGTGTGAAAGATTGCCTAGCTTTGAAAGAATTTTGAAAGAATTTTAATTAATATTATTATTTTTTTAATGGCCAAATGAAGTGGGAGCATCTCAGTGGCACTTAAAAAGTATTTTAAAAATCTAGTTTAAAACTAGAAAACGTGCCAGGTTTTTAGCAATGTACTTTGATATATCCATGTTGATTTTTATATGGTTTTGGGAGAAAATTGCAGCATTTTAGGAAAATACTTTTTCTTTACACTTTACAAGAAATGCAAGTCCAGAAATGCAAAGTCCTTTAAATATAGTTTTACATAGATTATTAATTCATTAATTTATATCATGGATTATTGATTCATAAATGTTAATTATTAATTAGTTTTTTGGAGTCACACCACATGACTCCTGATTTTACAACTTAAACTAACCTTCTTATATAATAAAAGGTAAAATTATCTCATATTTATATTTTAGAAGAACATTGAGCAGCAGTATTGAGGGTCTGTCTTCCCTATGATATAGTTTCCTGTTTTATGTTATTTTTTCTTTTGTGTTGGTTGTAGCAAATATTAATTTTCTATAAAATAACAATGTAAAATAACAAAGCCAAACTGATTAAAGTCTTGTTTCCAAGAATTTAAAAATTAATTTTAAATCAGAAATGACAAGCAAGCCCATCTCTGAAGAGATACATTCTAGTGATTATATTTATGAACTGCATTTTTTAATGTAATTTTAATTAATAAATAAGCCAAAAATAAGAGTTATATCACTAACCCAGTAATTATCAACTGGAATGTTTTGATGGCTTCTTCATTCTGATGAAATGTCAGATGTTACACTCTTGGTGCTTTAAAGGTGCTCTAAAGATGCCATAGAAGAACATTTTTTGTCTAAATGGTTCCATAAAGAACCTTCAACATCTGAAGAACCGTTCAGTTTCACAAAAGGTTCTTTGTGGCGATTCATATTCGTGGAACCAAAAACAATTCTTCTATGGCATCGCTGTGAAGAACCTTTTAAAGCACCTTTATTTTTTAGAATGTAGGTCACCTGTCAAGAAACAAATGTGTATGTGTATGTCATGAGATCATCTCTTCACAGTTTCTGTAGTATGCCTAAGGATGCCAGTTAAATTCAATCCAGTCCACACAAAAGTCCCTGTGGCATGTCCTGAACTACAGTGAACAACATGAGATGCACACCCTGCTGATTCTTAAATGATAGCTGCTGGGTTGGTGTTAGTCAATACACTTGGTTCACTTTGTTGCCTTGACAACCTATAGATGTGGATACCAAACAAGCAAACTGTCTTAGGTGATTGGCTATCCCAAGGGGCGGATGCCTTATTGTTCATCTCATGCGACTCCAAGTCTGATTGATTGAGTTGTCTCGGCCCATCCAGGCCCCTGATTGGCCTTCACATTGGTGTGTGACTATACTTCCAAGCATTTGATGCGTGTGTCCCCTGCATGTGTGCGTGTATGCAGTGAGACAACTCTGTGTCTGATCGTGGCAGGGTGCTGTCAGACTGTGTGTTGCAAGCCTGCGGGAAGAGTCTTGACGTAAAACAAATATACAATTCGGAGAGGTGGCCAACAATAGACCACATACACACAGCTGACAGAATGTGGGATGTGTACTAATGTCTTATCAGATTTAAACAAGATCTTTGAGGAGATTGTTTTATTTACTGACCATCATGCCATTCCAGATCTGTATGAGTTGCTTTCTTCTGTAAATGTACTGGTTAATTGGAACTTTTAAGTCTTACAAATTTATATAGGTTTACACTACCAGATAAAAGTCTGCAATCGTTCATATTTTTATTTCTGTTACGCATACCAAGGCTGCAGTTATACGCACCACAAAATCAGTCATAAGTGTAAAAAAAAAAAATATTGAGATTTATATATCACCTGAAATCTGAAAAAAATGAGCTGTCCATTGATGTATGGTTTGTTAGGAAAAATATTTGGCTGAGATACAGCTATTTGAAAATCTGGAATCTGAGGGTGCAAAAAAAAATTAAGCTCTCAGCAATGCATATTACTAATCAAAAACAAAGTTTTGATATATTTACAGTATGAAACTTTACTTAATATCCTGATGATTTTTGGAATAAGAGAAAAATCTATAATTTTGACCCATACAATGTGTTTTTGCTACAGATATACCCATGCTTCTTAAGACTGGTTTTGTGTTCAGGGTCACAAATTGTATAAAATTTTTACTATTTTAAATCTGTTTTCTA
>JAHKKF010523299.1:6529-22455 GCA_019740295.1 Labeo calbasu | reverse complement strand
GCCAAAATCATCACAATTAAAAGAACCAAAGACTTAAACTACTTCAGTCTGTGTGCATTGAATTTATTTAATACACGAGTTTCACAATTTGAGTTGAATTACTGAAATAAATGAACTTTTCCACGACATTCTAATTTATTGAGATGCACCTGTATATATATATATATACTACATACTGTGGAAGTCGATGGGGACCAGAAGCTTTTTGGTTACCAACATTCTTTAAAATGTGTTCAACAGAAGATAGACAATTCATGTTGGTGAGTAAATGATGACAGAATTTTCATTTTTTAAGTGAACTGTCCCTTTAAGAAAGAAAATGGCATTGTGTTTTTTTGGTTTTTTCTTTTGGACCTCATTGACCCCATCATTGTATGGACAAAACAGTTAAAACATTCTTGGAAATACCTTTGCTGATGTTTCTTTCATACTTAAATCATTTCCACGCTGACAAACTGTTCTCTGGACTTGTGAATCAGTTGCGGCGTATCATACAGTTGAACGAACATGAGCTCATCCATGCTGACACTTATGGTGCAATTTATCAGACAGATGTCATTATGAATGAGACATGGCCTTTAAAAATGAAGGCACATGCTGATGTGGCCTATCACCATGATGACGTGACAATTAATTACATGATGGTGCAGTCCGGCGGAAAGCAGCAGGATATCGCAGCTGCTGTATGAATGTCATTAAACAGCCTGCAAGAGTAGATAAGACGCTGTGTATGTGCGTGTCAATAAATGGGAAGTGCAGCATTAAGCTGGTCAGGGGTGCTTGTAAACGTTTGGTTCCAGGCGGCTTTGTTTTTAAATAGAGCGCAGCAGTGGCCACCTTTTTTTTTTTTTTTGCAGCGGTCATGGTTCCTGAAATATTTATAGATTTTTTTCTAGTCACTTTCCCAAAAGAGATTCAAATAAATAATTACCCAACTCTGGAATGATTGTGAATGCTCTGCTTACCTATTATATTCTACAAGTTGAGAAGTTTATGCACTGCTCTTGTATTATGACAGCAACGATGCAACAATAATGTCTGATATTTAATTTATAAAATCACCACAGGAATAAATTACATTGTAAATATAGATTACAATTAAATTGTTATTGTAAATTGTAATAAATATTTCACAATGTTTTGCTGCATTTTTGATCAAATAGGAGCTTTCAAAGACGCATATTTCATACGTATATAACATATAAAGTATGAAAGAGTAGTGGCTTATTTAATTACCAGCTTGATCACATCATTCACAGTGCTTCATTGGAGTGGGTGGTTGATGCTGAACTGCTTCTCTTCAGGAATTATGTGTAGTGAAGTTCTTCACCAGAAATTTGGATATTAATTATGATTGAAACTGAAATTATGATTGACAGTTCAAACAGAAGTGTATGACAACATTTCATAACCTTAGAGCTCACAGAAGATCTGTCTTGAGAGGATTTTACATCAATTTCTCTCTAAAAAAATTATGAAAAAATTTTGATCCACTGCAGAAAACTCATTTCTTGTATAGAGACAGCAAGCTGCAGTTATTGCGACAAACAATGAACAATGACTAGATTTTTAATGAAAAACTCACTGTCAGAAGTATTACCCAGTATTTGTCTAACTCTTAGATGATGTTCTAGAGCCTGTTCAATGTAAATACGTAAGTAAGGTAGGGGTGTACGGTATATATTGTCAACATGTTGTTTAAACGATGTGATTTTACATTATCGAGTATATCACAAAAACCAAACAATAACACACCCCAGAGAGTACACGCACACACTACATGTAGATTAGACTACTGCGCATGCACATTATAGTTCAAGCTTTCAGTGTGTGCTTTAGTCTATTAAAATACATTTAGAGTTTCCCCTAAAAATCAAGATTTTCACAAAATTCGGTGTGACTTTTATGTCTTTTATTTTTACATCATCTGATATAATTATCAGAGTACAGTTTTCTTTCTTCAAATATCAGTATGATTGTAAATGTGATATTGATTTTATAAAACCATAAACTACAAGTTAACATTAAAGGAGAAGTCCACTTCCAGAACAACAATTCACATATAATGTAGGATTTTTCTCCATATAATGGACTGATATGGTGCCCCGATTTTGAACTTCCAAAATACAGTGTAAATGTGGCTTCAAACGATCCCAAATGCGGTTGTAAACGATCCCAGCCAAGGAAGAAGGGTCTTATCTAGTGAAGCAATCGTTGTTGTCATAAAAATAATACAATTTATATACTTTTTAATGTCAAACGCTCGTCTTGTCTTGCTCTCCCTGAACTCTGTGTGTTCTGGCTTAAGACAGATCGTTTACAACCACATTTGGGACCGTTTGAAGTCATTTAAACTGCATTTTGGAGGTTCAAACACCATATCAGTCCATTATATGGAGAAAAATCCTGAAATGTTTTCCTCAAAAACCACAATTTCTTTACGACTGAAGAAAGAAAGACATGAACATCTTGGATGACAAGGGGGTAAGTACGTTATCTGTAAACTGTTGTTCTGGAAGTGGACTTCTCCTTTAACTGACTTATTTTAGGCACAAGCTCCTGTTTTTGCTGTATTTTGTCAAGAAAAAAGTTTCAAACAAAGCCACAGCAGAATTGTTTTGCATCTCTGAGAACTCACAACAGTGTTTCCTTACTGAATCAATCAGCCATTTGAACGAATAATTTAAATGAATGACTCAATGACTCACTCATGCAGTGATTTGCTGCCACCTACTGGCGATGTAAGGTTTAAATGTAGGCCTATACTGTATTTTCCCCCTTTTTCTTTCCAAAATCCTTCCAAATACTTAAAGGATTAGTTTACTTTCAGAATAAAAATTTCCTGATAATTTACTTACCCTTATGCCATCCAAGATGTTCATGTATTTCTTTCTTCAGTCAAAAGAAATTAAAGTTTTTGAGGAAATCTGTTCCAGGATTTTTCTCCACATAATGGACTTAAGTGGTAACCAATGGTTTGAAGGTCCAAACTGCAGTTTCAATGCAACTTCAAAGGGCTCTACATTACATAATCACGCACGCATGACGTAGACGGAAGTACCCAGTGTTTACAAAGTGAACGTGCAAAGAAAGTCATGTGTGACCTTTCCAACGTGCATGTGCATCGAAGAGCGCAAGATGAGCATTTGTGTTTTTTTGTTTCTGTTTTTTTTTTTAGAAAATGACCGATTGTTTTTGCTAAATAAGACCCTTATTCCTCGGCTGGGATCATGTAGAGCTCTTTGAAGCTGCATTGAAACTGCAATTTGGACCTTCAACGCATTGGCCACTATTGAGTTCCACTATATGGGAAAAAAAATCTTTTTGACTGAAGAAAGAAAGACATGAACATCTTGAATTACATGAGGGTGAGTAAATTATCAGGAAATTTTTATTCTGGAATTCCTTTAATTCATTGAACTATTCCTTTAATTCATAGCAGTCCTAAAATATAAAGTCTATGGCCCTATGCACATTACGGAACTCTATTAGAGTATCAAAGAGGATGATATGAGATGCTGATTATCTGAGAGCCTATTTTGATAAGACACCTGTATATAATCATCATAATTGCTTTATTATGTTATCACAGTCAATATGAATGACATAATTGCACTGTAAAAATAGGGCAAATTACATTAGCCACCTAAAAAAGAGAGATTAGATTGTGCCAAGGCTATTTTAAACATCCGCTCTTTGAAGTCCATGAAGGTGGTCAGTAATGAAACGCAATTACGTTTGTTTTTTTTTCTTTCTAAACATATCCACTAATGTTGGAAGCACTTGTACCTAATGGCCAGAACTCATACAGCACTCTCTCACACTCCTTAGAGAGCTCTTTCTTCAACCCTATCTCCAAATCTCATTACTAAGAGTACGAATCTACTGGCAACAGACATGTATGAAAAATTGCACTAGTGCTACAGAAATCTAGAACAAGTACAAAAATGTGTTATGCACGCAATTGCCAGAGCAGCACTAGTGCAGACATGTTTTTAATTAAGTCAATACATCTGTTTTTCAGGATGAGCTGTTCCAGTGTGAACATACACTGAGAGACATCGTTAGATTAAAAAAGAAGAGTTTTTAGTCACGGCATTTAACCGTGTTACGTTTTATTGACTTGTAAAAGCAGTTAAAAATAAAATTATTTTTATTTTTTGCAGTTTATTTATTTTTCAGATTTTAAGAAAAGAAACTGTACATCTCTTTATGTAATGTTCAGAAAGAAATTACTAGCTAGAAATTCACTTTGATAAACAAATGTGACTCAATTAATGCCGGTTTATGTTCTTTTTAGGGATTTTCTGCCTCGTGGCTCTGGTATTGTCACTCGGCGCCCCCTAGTGCTGCAGCTCATCAACTGCCCTACTGGTAAATATATTGCTAGCTTTAGAAAGAAGCCAAGAAGTTCTATAATTTTAAACGCGTGTTTTTTAAAGGAATAGTTCACCCAGAAATTAAAATTTGCTGAAAATTCATCCAATATATAGATGAGTTTGTTTCTTCATCAGAAAAGATTTGGGAAAATTTACCATTGCATCACTTGCTGGGTGCCATCAGAATCCAAACAGCTGGTAAAAACATCACAATAATCCACATTTCACTCCACTCCAGTCCATCAATTAGCATCTTGTGAAGTGAAAAGCTTCATAAAAGAATTATTAAAATGGAGTCTTGAGGATTATTGTAATGTTTTTATCAGTTTGAACTTTCATTCTGACGGCACTCATTCACTGCAGAGCATACGCTGGTGAGCAAGTGATGTAACACTAAATTTCTCCAAGTCTGTACTGATGCGAAACAATCTGATACATTTTCAGCAAATTTTTATTTTTGGGTGAAGTATCCCTTAAGGCAAAACTAAAAAGCAGTTTTGTAAAAATGTCTTTTCTAATTGATTATTTCCAGAATACGCTGAGTTTTTGCACTGCAAAGGGAAGAAGTTTACTGATTTCGATGAGGTTCGTCAGGAGATTGAAGCAGAGACAGATCGCATCACTGGCCAAAACAAAGGCATTTCACCCGTCCCTATCAATCTGCGTGTCTATTCGCCTCATGGTACTTACATTCATGCACATACAGGAGTTATTTAATCATGATCAGATCAAAATATTCTGTTACATACAAGCATGCATTGTGAAATGTCACATATAATCCTATCACTACTTGTTTTCATCACCAGTTTTGAATCTCACGCTTGTGGACTTGCCCGGTATGACCAAAGTGCCGGTAGGTGACCAGCCGCACGACATTGAGTTTCAGATCAGGGATATGCTAATGCAGTTTGTGACTAAGGAGAACTGCTTGTTGCTGGCTGTGTCTCCGGCCAACTCTGACCTGGCCAACTCAGATGCCCTCAAGATTGCCAAGGAGGTGGACCCTCAGGGTGGGTTATCATCCAGCAACGACTGAAACATGTTCTAAAATAATTGCATACTTGCAGGCATACCTTGATGTGAGATTTGTAAAGCTCTTTTCATGTAAAACTTGTGTTTCTAAATAGGTTTGAGAACTATTGGTGTGATCACTAAATTGGATCTAATGGATGAAGGAACCGATGCACGTGACATCCTGGAGAACAAGCTTCTTCCTTTACGCAGAGGTAAAGTCAGTGAAGAAAAAGCATCCAGACTCATTCCACACAAATAGAGGGTGGTCATGGAAAATGTGTAAATAACAATGAACAGTGATTCCCAGACCTCAAAGAATGAAAAAAAGGTATATATAAATATTCAGTTTATGCTTTAAAAATTTACTTGGCTAATTGTTGTACTTTCAGCAGTTTATGGAAATTCAGTAGTCATTAGATGCAGGATCACTGTAAATTGGAAAATTTTTTAAAATTAAATAATTATATGAACTACTTTACCAATCCTCAGTCTACATTATGGCACTATAAAGGAAAGTAAATAGGTCTGTAAATACTTGTCTATTTTTATTTAAACTATTTTTTTATTTGAAGGATTTAATTAATTTCATGATTTAAATAGCAAGGAAAGAAAAAAAAATAGTAAAAGAAGTAGTATTTAAGGTGACTATTGTAACTTTTTGCAAATAATGTTTTTATTTTACTGAAAGGATTCTTACGGAAGCCCGTGTCCACCACTGAATGAAAAAAAGGTAATTGTGACTTTTTATCTCACAATTCTGACTTTTTTCTTGCAATTGTGAGCTTACATCTTGCAATTCTGACTTTTTTCCCCAGAATTGTGATACAATTTTACATTTTGCGAGTTTACTTTTTATTTACATTTTACTTTTTACTTTTTATTACAAGATATAAACTTGCAGTTGCATGTTATATAGTCAGAATTGCATGATATAAAGTCACCATTGTGGGAATAAAGTCAGAATTGCGAGATATTCTGACTTTTTCTTACAATTGTGAGTTTGTGAGTTTGTATCTCGCAATTCTGACTTTTTCTCACAATTTTGAGGGGGAAAAATACTGAAATGTTCTCAGAATTGCGAGTTTATAAAAGTCACAATAAAAAGTCACAATTGTGAGATATAAACTCGCAGTTGTGAGAAAAAAGTCACAATTACCTTTTTTATTTTTTACTCAGTAGTGGAAATGGGCTTCCACAGAATTCTAGGAAACTAGGAATTCTATGTTCATTAAATTCATTCACAGCATGCACATATTCACTTCTTATATGCTGAAAACAACTTGTGTAGTCACCTCAATTGCGAATTGCTTAATTACTTAATAAAAAAACATATATATTTGACATTTAAAATAGCAACATTTGACAAAATTTGTATTTTTGGTTGTTACTGTCGGTTGTTTAATATTTCTGTTATAAAACAGTTGATGAATATTTAATTTGTTAATCAACTACTTGTAACTGCTAGTAACTACTGGTTATAAATCATTACCTAACCATTAACACATTTTTTCTAAACCTAGCTCTTGTAGATAGAGAAGAAATGGGTGCCTGGTCTCTTGAAAACAAAATATAGGTCAGAAAAAAAATGCATATAAGGAGGTTAGGCATTCATTTATATATTTATTTGTTTTTAAGGGCACTCAGACACAGAAACACTTCAAAGGACTCAGGAGAGCAAAAATGGCTATTAAACCTGCACCACACTTGAGAGAGAAATCTTCTGTAGAGGACATTTGTGCTTTTGAAGCCTTTGATGCACTATTAAGTCTTAGTCTACCAGTGCATTTTAGCAGCTGCGGTTCTTTCTCCACTTCTAGATGACCTTTCTCCCCTGTTGTTCACTAACATTGTTGATTACTTGTCACTTTCGATGAACTTATTTAAATTAAGAAAAACTTTTCCACAAAATTCATTTAGGTCTATACAACAAGACTAAAACAAGTTTTTTTAAATAAATGACTTACTGGGTTTATGTTATGTTATAACGTATGTTACAGTACGTTCTTATATTAGACAGTAAGCAATAGCATGCTAAAGACAATTACATTTATTGTTGCTATATGCAACATCAGATGAATAATAACCAAACTCCATCATAACTGAACTTTTTGAAGTCTTTTTCATCACTGAAAAACATAAAATTACACTTAATTTCACCATTTACTCTCCTAATGCAGTTTCTAATAAATGTTTCTATTAATTTCCTCATAACTTTACATTTAAAAGCTTATTTAGCTATAATCTTGGATAGTCCTCCTTGTGAAAGTAATTTAACAGCTATAGTTCTGCACTTCCTGAAACATTATGGGATCTATTGTTGATTTTAGTTATGACTATGTGTAATGTACTGTGTTTGGTCATGCTGATTGCCTGTAACAATGTCAAACTGAATGTTCCCTGTAGGCTACATTGGGGTTGTGAACCGCAGTCAGAAGGATATTGATGGCAAGAAGGACATCACTGCTGCAATGGCAGCAGAAAGGAAGTTCTTCCTCACCCACCCAGCCTACCGACACCTGGCTGATCGCATGGGGACTCCCTACCTGCAGAAAGTGCTTAACCAGGTAGAATGACAAATACCTTTCTTCATGTTTTTCTGTATTTTATACACCCCACTACCATTTTGACATAGAAAAATATCTCTGTGACACAGACCACGTTTACTTTAGAGGGGACACCGGATGCCAATTTTCCACAAGTTGGTATGATTCTTTAGGGTATTCATGAAATGTATGCAATATACTTCACTTAAAATTCCTCTGTGGTATTGTAAAACAACACGTTTTTACCCTGTCAAAAACAGCTCTGTTCACAGCGACCCGTTTCGGTGCGTGTCTCTTTAAATGATAATGAGCTACTGCTCACCCTGCCCCTCTCTTACGTTTCTTGTGTATTTGGTGGCGCGTTACCATGAAAAACAAAACTAATCCACTGCGTCCTCAGTGGCTCTGATGTCGGGAGAAAACGAAGACTCTTATATTCACTTTTACATCCAACTACAAAACATCTGTATTACATCTGCTTACGAGACATTGTTGTTGCTACAGCTGCTTGAGCACGGAGAAAATGGTGTACAGCGCACAACTGGCTGAGAGCAGAAATATGTTAATACGGGGGTTAGATGTAGTGCTGGAGCTATTGATTATTTTAGTAATCGAGTATTCTACCAATTATTCCATCAATTAATCGGGTAATCGGATAAGAAGTCATTTTATTAATAGAACAATACTAAATATACAAGAGAAAATAAGATAGGTCTCTTAAAATTAACAACTAATTTGTTTCCTTTTTAAAAAAAATGAACATTTTTATTGCTGAAATTTCATACATTAATAACCATGAAAACTAAATTCATTTAATTCAAAATGGAAATACAAGTATATAAATTATATAAATACAAAAATCAATTTCTAACTACTTTAGAAAAAGGTAAACATTACAACCTAAAACAAAGGCTTAGATCAAGACATTGAGGCATTTAGATGTAGGCCTATTTACACATTATTTAATTCAGCTCAGAGGGACATGAATGCATTTAACTTCTAGTTACAAATGCATAAATAATATTTTGTTATTTTAAACAAAACATCAAATACTGATATTTTTCTTTTTAAATAAAGATACTTTACGTGTAAAATCAATACCGCCAGTAGGTGGCAGTAAGTCACTGTTAAGGAAGTGAGTCATTGCAATTGAACTGAATCATTTAACGGGTGATTAATTCAAAAACGAAACACCGTCATGTTGCTCAAAGACGCCAAACAGTGCTGTGGCTGTCTTTGGAATGGTTAGTTGTTGGCGAAATAGAGCAAAAACAGGCAATATGCTGTCTAAAACGTAAATCTCTTATTATTAACTTCTTGTTTATTGATGAACTGTTGCATAAAATCAGTATCACATTTGTAATCATGCGGAGGTACTCTTCGTTTGATATTCACTAACTTTTTGTGTCACAGAGAGAGAATTAGACAGTCAACATAAATGACACTTAGTCTTTCACAAAACATAGCTAACTTAGGGACATCATAACTAACCACCATTAATTTAAGGTCTTAAATATGTCCAGCGTTTATCGGTTTGTGCATCAGTAATAATGGCCCTTGGGGAAACACAGTGTTCGGTGTTATAATTTGCCTCGATGATTTTTTGTATTGAAGTTAACATTTCTCGAGTTACTTAAAGAGTCATTTCAGCCCTGGTTAGATGGTTGTGGGCGGTGCCTGAGCACTATGACGTCATAACGCTCCGAAAATAAAAACAGCTTGATAACTGAGACTGTTTAGGTTTTTTGGAGATCAAAAAAAGGATTGAATGGATTTTTATCATTGTAGGGTGGTTGTGTCCGATGCGCCCTTATCCAATGTGCCCTCGATGTTGACTAGTAACCAACGGTTTCTATTCTCATCTAGCAATTAACTAACCACATCCGGGACACTCTGCCAGGACTGAGAAATAAACTTCAGAGCCAGCTACTGTCCATTGAGAAAGAGGTGGAGGAATACAAGCACTTTCGCCCCGATGATCCTTCTCGCAAAACCAAGGCTCTGCTACAGTGAGTCTGATATGTGATGCATTCTTAAACATTTACAGCCTATGCACATAAATTACCATTTAAGATTTTTTGTTGTTGTTGAGAGGAATTAATATTTTTATTCAACAAGGATTCATTAACAGAGAAGTTCACTTCCAGAACCAAAATTTACAGATAATTTACTTACCTAACATAATTTCTTTACGACTGAAGAAAGAAAGACATGAACATCTTGGATGACAAGGGGGTGAGTACATTATCTGTAAATTTTTTGTTCTGGTGAACTTCTTTAAATTAATCAGTGAAAGTAAAAATATTTATGATGTTACAAAAGAACTCTATTTTATTAAATAAATTATGTTCTCTTGAGCTTTCTATTCTGAAAAATAGAATTCTGAAAAAAAAAAATCTATCACAGATTTCACAAAAATGTTGCACAACCGTTTTCACCACTGATTAGCAAAAATTCAGAATTGCCATCACAGGAATAATTTACAATTTAAAGTATATTAAAATAGAAAACAGTTATTTTAAATTGTAATAATATTTCATAATATTTCTGAGCATAAGAGATTTCTTTCAAAAGCATTAAAAAATCTTACTGACCCCAGACATTTAAACAGTAGCATATCTTTATGTGTGTTTCTGTGTGAAGGTATCTATCTGTGATTTGCACAATTCACTGTTCTCTGGTTTAAAGGATGGTGCAGCAGTTTGCGGTGGATTTTGAGAAGTGCATTGAGGGTTCAGGAGATCAGGTGGATACAGTGGAGTTGTCCGGAGGTGCGAGGATCAATCGCATCTTCCATGAGCGCTTCCCCTTTGAGCTGGTTAAGGTAATTTCATCATAGTATTGTTCCCTAAGAGCAAAGCAATGCAGTGGTCATACTTTCTATAGGATTATTTAAATCATATCCTCTCAAATTATATAAAGTAAGTGTTTCTTTGTCTATTAATGATGACTAGATGGAGTTTGATGAGAAGGAGCTGCGAAAGGAGATCAGTTACGCCATCAAGAACATCCACGGTATCAGGTGTGCATCAACCTCTGCCTCAAACACACACAGTCCCACACACTGAACAGCTCTCCTGCTCTGAGATCAAACTTGCTTTGATGTCACTGTGACATTCTGAGCCACTGCTCGCTAGATATGAAGCACTGTACAATGAGAAGCATGCCATGGAATATGAACTGCAATGACAAAGTGATCAATAACTGTAAAGCACATCATTTAGATCTCTGACTGCTCTCTTCATCTCTTTTACTTGTCAGGACCGGTCTGTTTACTCCAGATATGGCTTTCGAGACTATTGTTAAACGGCAGATTGCAAAGATCAAGGAGCCTTGTCAGAAATGTGTGGACCTTGTCATCACCGAGCTGGTCAATACGGTCAGGCAGTGCACCAAGAAGGTAAAACTCCATGTCTGTATGGCATACAGCTTCATATGCACTACCATTCAAAGGTTTGGGGTCAGGAGATTTTTTTAATACTTTTATTCTGCAAGGATGCATTAAATTGATCAGAAGTGATAGTACAGATATTTCTTCTATGACAACTCTCAGAAGATTTTAGCATGGTAATGGATATGACGTTAATGTATTTGGTCTTGGCTGAAGGCTGTGAGCATTTAAGACACACTGCTGCTGCACAAATAGCATATAAAATAACCCGTAGCAGATCTATACAGGTGGAGCTGGGGAAGGTGGAGGGTTTCAGAGGAACTCTGAAAGCGTGCTGCAAAAGGCTCAAGTGATTGCCAGTCAGTCATTTAAAGGTAAAGGTGCAAACTCATTGGCTGCGTACATGACATGAACCAATCAGCTTGTGCCAAGTCGTATAAGGCTGCGAATATCATTCGTTACGTTAACACCCGTCAGCCTGTGCCACCTAGAGTTTCATGAAAGAACTAGGCATGTGTAATTAGGGCCTGAGCACTGGTGGTTAATTACTCAGATTCTTCTTCTTCTCCAAAATGAATCGCATTTTTGAGGGCCTAAACATGCTCAAAAACTCATGAAACTGTGCAGACATGCCAAAAGTAGTGAAAATTTACATTTTATATGGGTTTTAGAAGTGGGTGTGTGAAAATATCTCAATAGCACCACCTATAAAATTTTAATGAAGTGCCCCTCAAGCTGTTTTACATACATGTACGAAATTCTGTAGACACATGTAACACACCAATACCTACAAAAAAGTCCCCTGGTATGAAGTCCGAAACCCAACAGGAAGTCTGTTATTTTTCATTTTCTTGGCAAGTTTTGTGCCGTTTTAGCCATTTCATAGCCATTTTATTTGCAATCAATGCATTGTATTTAAACAAACTCCTCCTAGAGATTTACACAGGTCAACACCAAATTTGGTCAGTCTAATTTAAAGCCCTTTGTGACATTAAATCTTGAGTTTTCACTGAAGGCCGCGTTTGTGGCGGCCGGACAAACATGTTGCCATGAAACAGGAAGTTGTTATAATTTAGGCATAAAATGACCGATCTGTACCAAAATTCGCAGGTTTGATAAGAGTCCTGCCCTGAATACATGCCCATGCTCATATTCAGTTATAGCCATAGCACCACCTGCTGGCAACAGGAAGTGGTATGTCTTACGCTCTAACAAAATAGAGATTTTCCTAGAGATTTTTTGACATCAACATTATATTTGGCCAGTCTACTCTAAAGGCCTTTGCAATGTTAAATTGAGAAGATCTTGAGTTTTCGTTAAAGGGCGTGTCTTTGGTGGCCTGATAAAGTTTGATGTTTCGCCATGGGAACAGAAGTGTTGTAACTCAGTCATACAATGTCTGATCTTCACATCTTTGATAAAAATCCTGGCTTGAACACATCAAATATTCTGTCATAATCATAGCGTCACCTGCTGGCAACAGGAAATTACCAATCTGCACCAAACTTTAAATGTTTGGTAAGAGTCCTGGTCTGAAGATATCTAAAGGCCAATATTCAGTTATAATCATAGCGCCAGCTGTTGGCAACAGGATACATCATGCTCAAACATAGCATGTTCAATCTGCACCAAACTTAATATGTTTTATAAAAGTGCTGGCCTGAAGACATCTACATGCCAATATCCAGTTATAGTCATAGCACCACCACCTGGTAGCAGGAAGTGTGGCACATAGAAATAATTTTTGACATATTCCTCCTATATTTACCACTTTAAATGCATATTGCCCTTAGTTCCCTGTTTTTCTAAAGCCACCGGGTGTTGGTGAGCCCAGGTGCGAGGGCCCTTTCAACACTGCTTGCAGCTTTAATGTTACAAAATATTTGAAGAGTTCAGATGCAAAACCAGCTAAAAGCCTTCTCAGTCAAAAATTATATAATGATACTGAGTGAATGCTCCTGACACATAGTATACGTCCATCAAATACTTTTACTTCAAACTCACTAAATTCCATCCTCTGCCCAATCAGAAGTACCAGTGCCTACATAGAAACCTATACAAAGTAGCCAGAAAGAAACGATAATTTTAAAGAAAAATCATTTCTTTTTCTTACTACTTTATTTATCAAAGAAACTTGGGGGGAAACTGTATCACGGTTGCAACAAAATATGCAGATATTCAGCAGCACAACTGTTTGCAACATTGGTAATAATAAGAAATGTTTCTTGAGCTGCAAATCAACATATTAGAATGGTTTTGGAATGTTCATGTGACACTAGACTAATAATGCTGAAAATTCAGCTTTACCTTTACAGGAATAAATTACATTTTAATATGTATTCAAATAGGAGAAAAAGGTTCAGTTGTAGTTTTAAATTGTAACCAAGATATCAGTATTTTACTTTATTTCTGATATTAATCATCTGAAATAAATGCAACCTTGGTAAGCAACTTCTTTTGAAGTTCTTTTGAAGATTATATATTTACTGAAGAAAATGAATTCTAGGTTTAAATTGTGGCATTATTTTGATTCATTCAAAATAGAAATCTCAAAAATACATACATTTTTTTAAATAGTATAATATTGCATTTTATTTATGCTAATTAATTTGATTTATTTATGTAAATGTGTTTTTTTAACATCACCTTTTTGCATTGCATCAGTGTGTACCGACAAAATTACTCTCATTACTCTCAACTCCAAAATAAAACACAGAGACCCATTATATTAATGAGAATGGGGTGGAGGGTGGTTTTTAATTGTCGTCTAAATAATGCAAACTATTTTCCAGCAATTAAATGATTATTTTAACAATTAAAAGATTATTTTTTACATTAAGCTTCATTATCTTTATGGATATTAGAATTTCTTATTTTAATTTCATGTTATTTTGGGGGTGAATATTATCCAGACATGTTTTTCTGTAAGCTTCATTCTTAAACTGATAATCACTGAAATACCTTGTCCATTTGTCTGCGGTAATAAGATTTGCTTAAACAATAAGCCCTGCTTATTGTCTCAGTGGTTGTAGCTGATCCAGTATGTTTGTGTGTGTTTTTTTTTTTTGGGACAGCTGGCTCAGTACCCTATGCTTAGAGAGGAAATGGAGAGGATTGTCACCCAGCACATCCGTGATCGAGAGAGTCGCACTAAGGATCAGGTGCCACCTGCCAACCCTTACATATACAAACTCATGTGGTAAAACCAATTAGCTGCTATAGGGAAATGATGAGAAAAATAACAATGTGCAATGTAACAAGGTTTTCACTACAAACCAGTGTGCTCATAATTAAGATAATACATTAAAATAAAATGGTAAGACACACCAATTTGCAATATCAAGCAGCAAAACAAGCTGTTTTGTACAGCTAAAAATAGCTTGACGCCGATGAGACCAGAAACCAGACCCATAAAATTTACAAATGGCCATGTCCTCTCGTACAGGAAAAATAAGGTGAATAGCTTCAACAGAAAAATAAGTAGTGACATGTGTATTCTTTTCTTGCCATCAGGTCATGTTGCTAATTGACATTGAGTTAGCCTACATGAACACCAATCATGAGGATTTCATCGGTTTTGCAAAGTAAGTACATTATTTAAGAACATAACTATTTACTAACTTTGTTTATCACCAAAAAACACAAACAGGTCATCAGCTTGAGGAGATCATCAGGTTCACAGAAATTAATACTGAAATTGTCATTCAGTGAATGCTTTCTGAAGAGCAATTCAGTGGTCTGAAGAGCCGTCATTAAATAAGCTGAGGCTGAGAGCCTTGTTCAAAGACGCAGTGATGATAGACAGCAATTGTGTCCTCTGTGATCTCAAGATATTCACAGTAGACCTGCAGGCTGATTCATTAAGACTTAATAAATGTAACTGTACAATAATTTGTCCCACTTTATATTAAGTGGCCTTAACTACTAAGTACTTACATTGAAATTAATTATTTGATACAATGCGTGTATTGTGTACATACATGTATTTACATTGTACTTACATTTTAAAAATACCTGCATGTAATTACATCTGTTACTCATCCTGTTGACCCATCCCTTACACCTTAATCCACCCTTAAACTTACCCATACCACCAAAACTCTTCCTAACCTTACCCATTTCCCACCTCATGTCCACATTAAATACAGTGTACTTATTTTTTGATGCAAGTACATAGTAGTTAAGGCCACTTAATATAAAGTGGGACCCAATAATTTTGCAGTTTACAAATTGTATGTTCAGTAGAGCTGTTTGATTCCGAAAATTTTGGAATCAAGTCTGATTCCGATTCCTGGTTCTGGATTTGATGAGATTCGATTCCACGAATCGTTTCCTCGTTGTTTTCAATTCTTGTTTTTCATAGAGTGGAGGAACCTAATTTCGCCATGACTGTAGGATATAAAGGTCTTAGAAAATAGCCTAATCGTAATATGAAGCTTTTTTTTTTAAAAATTATGATACATTTGTGTATTTAAATTGTAATTTTGTATGCATTGCACATGAAATTAGTCATAGGCCACAACGCAGCAGTGGACATGCGTTTATTGCATGAATGGAACAAGGCACAGTTCAGCTGAATGATGTGTACTTCAATGGTAT
>JAHKKF010523298.1:0-24858 GCA_019740295.1 Labeo calbasu | reverse complement strand
ATATCAAACTTTAACTTTACAATAGAAAGTGAAAGCAAAAATAAATAAATAAATAACTGACAGAGTTTTCTAACTCTCCGATACGGTGCATATTCTCTCAGACACGAATCTACTTCAACATGTGCTAATAACGGTATATAACTGTCTAATAGTCTTAATAATTGTAATTTCAGGCCTATAATCCCCCCGGTCCGCCAGTGGGGCTTGAGGAAGTGGCATCGTCTGCGTCTGCGCAGTTCGACCTGATGCAGCCCACTTCAGAAACACTGCAAAATAATAATAATAATAACGCGACTAAACAAAACGAAATAACGTTATAACATTTTGTTTCGTCTCGTTTTGGTCAACTAAAATAAAGAGACATTTTAGTATAGTTTTTATTTTGCAAACCACATTTAGTCTCGTTTTTATTCGTCAACAATATTGCATTATACATTTAATTTTAGTCATCGTTACACGACCAGCATTTACGTTGCGTTGCGTCTCGTCTCGTTTTCGTCACGTGATAAAGGTTCGTTGACGACGATATTTAGTCATAATTTTCGTTGACGAAAGCAACACTAATGCGTACCTAGTTCAACATCCTTATTTGTCCTGGAACAACATTCCTGTAAACCAATGAGGCTGGTTACCGTGATTTGTAGAAGTAGGACAACGTTGACACCATTTCCTGGATAAACATCTTTGTTGGTTCTGGGACAACATTGCTATCAAACAGTATGGTTTGAGTTAGGATTAAGCAGAAGGCTGGGATTGGAGCCATCAAGTTAATGGTTAGAGTTGAGGTTAGGACATTGTTTTCTTGACAGGAATCTTGTTCCAGGACCAACAAAAGAATGCTGATTCAGTAACGTGTTCTAATTGGCAAAATCACAGTGACCATTATTGGTAGTGCTACCAGGAAGGTACTGTGGTGGCATTATGATGGCATAAATTTTTTAATACCTAATTGGTACTTTCATTTGTACCATGGTACACTAAAATGACCACATTCATATAACAGACTTACATTGCTCTTGAATGTGCTTCAAACAGTAGGGTAAGATGCAAGAAGTTTCCCCTCTTAAAAATATTTACTTTTAAATTTTAACATATTTAAATATAAATTTAGCATGTACAGAATGATGATGATACATCAGCCATTGTGTTATTAAAGGGAAATATATAAACACATTTTCAATTAAACACATTAAATTTAGTTGTCATAGCACAATATGTAAAATTAATCTTTTGAAAAAAAAAAAAGCTCCTTTTACAGAACATATAAATGATTATTATATATAATTCTTATATTTATATAATTTTTAAAGTGTCATCAAAGTAAAGTACTAAACCAGTTAAATCAGTAACCTAACTAGTTAATGTTTATCTTATTTCAGTAATCTTATAAAGTTACTGTTCATATAACAGTATCATTACTTGCATTTCAAATAGGATTTGAAGTTTCTTACCCCATCTTACTCTACTATGGTGTTTATTACATGAGGTGTTAAAGCAGGGTGTGATATGAATGCGAGAGTCATTGCTGGACTAAAATAGAGCCTCGGGCTGGGGAGGTGAAGGTGGTGTATCATGCCAGCCTTGCATAACCCACTGAAAAGCAACACTGAGACTTAAGCCTTAGATATGTGTCTAGAGAGTGACACCCACACTTACTGGTCGTAAAACCCAGTTTGGTGAGGTTGCCAGCTCTGTGCATTTTTCCTGACACATAAATCTCTACTGACCTCTGTGCTGTTGCAGATAACTGTCACAGCTGTCACAGTGAGATAAAACTAAATTCTGCTATACATCATTGTCCTAAACATGTCATTTACAAAATGTCTCATGCACACTGCTGTCATATTAAGATTATTAGTGGTTTGTGCAAAGGTAAGCATCACTATTTCTATTATGCATACTTAAATTGAGCACACCTAAGCCTAGATCACCCTATATACTTTTAATTTGGTGGACAATATACCTGGTAAAAAATCCCTTTAAGAAGGACTTCCAATGAAAGATTCAACTACAGGTCAAATGTTTGGAATAATTAAGATTTTTTTGATGTTTTTGAAATAACTCTCTCTCTTCCTCACAAAGACTGCATTTGCGTAATGAAAAATATAGTAAAAACAGTAATATTGTGAAACATAATAATTTAAAAGAACTGTTTTCTATTTTAACATATTTAAAAATGTATATTTCTGTGATGCCAAAGCGAAATTTTTCAGCAGGCATTACTCTGGTCTTCTTTGTCACACGATCCTTTCTGATATGCTGATTTGATGCTCAATTATTCATAATGGTTCGTATTATTATCAGTGTTCATATTATTATCACAGTTTTTGCTTCTTAATTTTTAAGATAGAAGTATTTTATTATAACATTATAAATATCTTTTCATCAATTGAATGCATCCTTGCTGAATAAAAGCATCTTTTTTTTTTTTCTAAAATCTTAACCCAAACTTTTGAATTATAGGTTTACACAAACATATTAAGCAGTGCAATTGATTTCAACATGGATAATAATAAGAAATATTTCTTGAGCACCAAATCAGCATATTAGAATGATATGATGCTGAAACGGGAGTAATAGAGTAAAATGCAGTTTTACCATCACAGGAATAAATTACATTTTAAAATATAATAAAATAAAAAACTATTATTTTAAATTGTAATCATATTTCGCAATTTTGCAGTTTTACTGTTTTCAATCAACTAAATGCAGTTTTGGTCAGCAAAAGACCAATAAAAGAATCATAATTATTTCAAGTGTTTTACCTAGGCCATGTACACGCTAAAATGTTATCATTTGAAAACACATATTTTTCTCTCCATTTTGGCTTTCCGTCCACACCGAGACAGCGTTTTGTCAAGGAAAACAGTTTTTTGAAAACATGGATAAATTTGAAAACGTTGTTTTCGCCTTGTGTGTACTGTGAAAACTGAGACTTGAAAACAATGACGCATATTGTACCAATAGACATCTATGTTTATACCATTAAATGTGCCTGTTATGTGCTATTCATTTTCACACCCTTGCTAAAGATATTTTTGTACACTTTTCAAAAGATGACAGAAAATTTGCTCATAATTGCTGTCCTGCGGCAAAACACGAGGGCAGCTGCTTTTAAAGGATTAGTTCACTTCCAGAACAAACATTTGCAGTTAATTTACTCACCCCGTTGTCATCCATGTTCATTTTCTTTCTTCAGTCGTAAAGAAATAATGTTTTTTTGAGGAAAACATTTAATTAATTTTCTCCATATAAAGGGCTCTAAATGATCCCAGCGAAGGAAGAAGGGTCTTATTTAATGAAACGATCGGTTATTTTCTAAAAAAAAATTACAATTTATATACTTTTTAACCTCAAATGCTCGTCTTGTCTAGCTCTCCCGTGCTCATGCGTACTTTGTGCACTCCGGTTCAATACAGTTAGGGTATGTCTAAAAACTCACATCTTTTTTCACATTTCTCCTCTAACTTCAAAAACATCCTACATCGCTGCAGAAGTAGCGATCCAGTGTTTACAAAGTGAACATGCAAAGATGATGAAATGCCCTTTACAAAATAGACCCTAACTGTCTTGAACCGAAGTGCACAGAGTATGCATGTGCATCTCAGAGCTAGACAAGATGAGCATTTGTGGTTAAAAAGTGTATAAATTCTACTTATAATTCTACTAAATTTTTTTAGAAAATAACCAATCGTTTCGCTAGATAAGACCCTTCTTTCTCGGCTGGAGTCATTTAGAGCCCTTTGAAGCTGCATTTAAACTGCATTTTGGATGTTCAAACTCACAGGTACCATGGAAGTCCACTATATGGAGATAATTCCAGAAATGTTTTCCTCAAAAAACATAATTACTTTACAGCTGAAGAAAGAAAGACATGAACATCGTGGATGTTAAGGGGCGAGTAAATTATCTGTAAATTTTTGTTCTGGAAGTGATATAATCCTTTAAGGATGCGTCAATGATGCGTCAATGAATGATGAGATATTTCCATAAATAAAATCCTCCTGCAAGAAGAGTTGTGTGAAAACTTTTTATGTCTGTTCCGTCTGTATCATCTTAGTGAGCTTTTATGAGGTTTTACACGTGTGCAGTAAGGTGAATTCGACATTTTCTGACATTTCAGTGTGGATAAGAAACTTTTGGAAATGCTTGAAAACACTAGTGGACAGAACTCTGTTTTCAAATGTATCCAGATTAATGTAGCCTATGAAGATATTTTGTAAAATACCTACTGTAAAAATATCAAAACTTATTTTTTGATAAGTAATATGCATTATTAAGAACTGCATTTGGACAACTTTAAAGGTGATTTTTTTTTTTTTTTCATATATTCAAATAGTTGTATCTCAGCCAAATATTGTCCTATCCTAACAAACCATACATCAATGGAAAGTATATTTTTTCAGATGATATATAAATCTTAATTTTGAAAAATGGACCCTTATGACTGGTTTTGTGGTCCACGGTCACATATGAAGACGGATCACTCAAATTAGAGAAACATATTTTTAACGCTATAAGAAATATTTATGGGGCGGTTCGTGTTAGATTTTGTTGCTTATTTAAAATGTTATTTAAATCTAAAAGTATTTGAGATTAGATATGTCCCCATTCAGGTAAATAGTAGCTGGTTTGCAAGGTTGCATGTTTTCCACTCAAGTTTTCTTCAGAAAATGGAATATCAAAAGTTTTAATGTTTTCTTTTTTCACTCCAGACTATTTGGCCTGAAGGATATAATAAATCCTGGAAACTGTTCTTCTTTTGACGTCACCCTCAACACACAGCATGACTGGCCAGTGTACGTCAATCCTGGCATTCTTCTCCTCTTGTACATCTCTGTGACTGTTGTGCTGAAAATCAGCAGTTACGGTCTTGCCCACACAGACAAGGTGCTTTCACACACTCATTCATTTTGTTCAATTAAAGACATAATTTGCCCCGAAAATTACAGTTCTGCCAACTTTACCATAATTTGCTCACTGTGTGTGAATGAGCAAAACGTTCATGCTGTTTTCCAACCTGTGGATGTCTAGCTTAAAAAGGAACATTATATTCCAGTATATCTAAAGCAGTTCATTTAATGACTTTTTGGCTATTCTTTCGAAATCTCTTTGAACAGAATGCACAGTAATCGCAGTTAACCACACATTACGTTTGTACCTTTGTAAGCAACTGAATAATATTTGACTCATTGTTTGTGTACAATAATGGAGTTTAAGTTAGTTGGTGATTCATATATTAACTGATGTAATGTCTTTCTGTTTGTGGAGACCGATGAGGGTGGAACCGTTAAAGCAACACAGGGCGAGGCTGGAGAGGAAGTGGAGCTCAGGCCATGGGAGGCGAGGAGACCTAGTAATGAAGATGATGACACTAAGGTAAAACTTGAATCACTCCGGTTCTTCCTACCTACAACACAAAACACACAACTTGTACTGACCTGTCAAACTAAGGTCAAACTAATTTAACATTTTTTTTTTTTTTTTTATGCGATGTGTGAAATAGGGGTGAAATGACAAATGGCCAGTAAAAATCAGTGTTAATAATGATCATCACATTATTATTTTTTTAAACAGATAATATGTATTTGTGTGCATGTAAACAAGGTTATTTATATTTTAATATTTTTATTTCACAAAACCTAATGTCCTAACACCAATCTATATGCCATTAAAATGGAGCACATTTGGAATGTAGATAAATATGTTATTATATGAACAGTAACTTTAATAAAATTACTGAGAAATAAGGAGTAGTCGGATTTATACACATTTCTTCTGTGGAGCAGAAGTCATACAAGTCATACAAGTTTGAAACTGTGCTTTGGGTGGACTATCCTGGAGTGAATGTTTGATTATTTAAAGGAATAAAAATCAGGTTAATTACTTGTCAAAATAAGTGTTGGTCCTTGTGTGAAACCGTTGTGTTTTTTTGGTTTGTCTGGTTTAGCAAACGCTTCTGACTACAGGAGAGTCACCTCTGTCTGAATCACAAATCTCTAAAGAACCTGTAACCAATGGTTCAAGCCAACATGATATAGGTAGGGTAATGTACATTGGCACATTTACACTTACAGAAGATACAGGTTCATATTTAAGTATATGTTTCTCAATTTGTTCGGTTTGTTTGTGCAGGGCCCAGTGGAGAGGCTGCAGCTGATAATCCTCTTCGTCTGGTGGGACGAATGATCTTGCAGCAAAGTTACATTTGTGCCCTCATAGCCATGATGGTAAAACAAATATTCTCTTCTGTCTATAGATGTAAAGCTTTGTGCTGATTCATTGTTGAACAATAATTTACACCTGCAAAAATCCTTAAATTAAAAATACACTACGATTAATCGCATGCAAAATAAAAGTTTGAGTTTGCCTAATAAATGTGTGTGTACTGTGTGCAAATGTTTATAAAAATACACACAAATTAATGTATATATTTAAGATAAATTTTATTTATGTACAAAATATTTATATATAATATAAATGATATAAAAATTATAATCAATACATGTACTTGTAAATATTTCTTAAATATATGCATGAATGTGTTTGTATGTGTATATACATTATAATTACACACAGTATACACGACAAACTCAAACTTCAATTTTGTAAACGATTAATCGTTTGACAGCCCTAAAATACACAATGAAAAGTTTTAAAGAAGTGCAGCAATTATTATGTATTTAGGCCAACCCAGAAGTTACAGTTTTATGCAAAAGTTTGTGAACCCCTTGCAGAATCTGTGAATAATTTTAACAAAATAGTAGGATCATACAAAATACATGCTATTTTTTTTTTTTTATGTAGTACTGTCCTGAGAAAGATATTTTACATAAAAGATGTTTATATATACTTCACAACACAAAAAATAGCTGAAATTATTCGAATAACCCCCTTAATACTTAATACCCCCTTCTTAATACTGGAGGATCTACGACTATTTTTTGTTTTGTGATGGTTGTTCGTGAGTCCTTTGTTTGTTCTGAATGGTTAAACTGAGCACTTTCTTCAGAAAAATCTTCCAGGTCCTGCAGATTCTTCAGTTTTCCAGCATCTTTTGCATATTTCAGCCCTTTCCTGCAGTGACTGTATGATTTTGAGATCCATCATTTCACACTGAGGACAACTGAGGGACTCATATCCAACTATTTAAATAGGTTCAAACATTCACTGATGCTTCAGAAGGAAACATGATGCATTAAGACCCGGGGGTGAAAACTTTTTGAATTTGAAGTTCAAGGTATATTGTACTTAGTCTTCTGGGAAACATGCAAGTATCTTAAGTTGCTTCTGAAGAGCAGTACTATACGAAAAAAAAAAGAAAAATTTGGACATCTTCATTCTGTTCAAAAGTTTTCAGCCCCCGGCTCTTAATGCATCATGTTTCCTTCTGGAGTAAGTGAATGTTTGAACCTTTTTTTTTTTTTTTTTTTTAAGTGTTGTGTTTGAGTCCCTCAGTTGTCCACAGTGTGATAAGATGGATATCAAAATCATACAGTCACTGCTAGAAAGAGTTTAAATATGCAAAAGATGCTGGAAACCCTGGTGAAAAAAACAGCATATGCTAGTAGGCATGTTTTGATGCTGGGATGCTGGTTAGGTATGTTTTGGCGCTGGTTTAAGCTGGTCCTTTGCTGGTTTATGCTGCTGGTCAAGAATGTTAGTAAACAGCTTTTTCGAGACAAGTAAAACCTTTATAAAATTACAGAAATATCTTCAGCTTGTTTTAACCATTGCATACATTATTTCAAGCATTTAAACAAAAACATATTCAAATGATCCTTTCACTTCACAACGTTGGAACCTAAAGTGATAAAATGTTTACTATTTCTGGGTTTTGGACTACAAAAGATGTCATCCCTGCTGCACTCTAGTAGTATTTTTTTGGACCCATTTTACCTGACCAAATAGTCACTAGTCCTATTTCCATTCCTTTTTATATCAAAACAATTTTCAAGAATATGTATTTGATGACTGTGTATTTGTATTCTTGCCCCCTGCAGGTGTGGAGTATAACATACCATAGTTGGCTGACATTTGTGCTGCTGCTGTGGTCGTGTGTGATCTGGATGCTGCGGGCACGTCAACGCTGTGCCACTCTTTGCTCTCCCTTCATCCTGCTGTATGGTTTGGCTCTGTGCTGTCTGCAGTATGTGTGGGCCATGGACCTAGAAACGGAACTTCCCCAGCACATTGGCACCATGAGCCTGCACCAGCTGGGTTTGGACCGAGCACAGTACCCCTGTTTGCGGTTGGGAGCAATGGTGAGGACAGTGAAGCTGTGGCAATTTTTTGGTTTGACTGACATTATGGTGTAAAATTAGTTGAAACTGAAAAATAATAAGTTGATATTTAAATAAAACATTCTGTTAGCTCAATCTAGCACTTACAGCATGTTCTACAGCATGTTGATTACCATGAAAATTAAGTTTGATTTGGCTTTCCTTACTTTGAATAATAGTAATAAAAAATATTACGGTGAGGAACTTACAGTGGAAGCGAATGGGGCCTATACGTAAACAATAAAGTTTGCGCTCCTTCAATAGTATAGCCACAAGACATAAACAATACAAGTTGTATACAATTTTGCAAACTCTAAAATTACTATGGAACGACAGAGAAATGGACAACACTGACCAGGCTCAAACTCACATTTACCATATTAACATTAGCTCTAGGCCAGGCGCAACGCAAGTGTTTATTGCTAGTTTCAGCCCGACACGGTTATCATTTTCACGTCCTGCGCCACGTTGTTTAAATAGCAAATGCATTTGCGCCATTTGTGCACTCATGGGCGTGCTGGTCTGAAAACGAGGTGTGTTCAGGTGCATTATTGGCGCGTTGCTGTTTTTAGACATTATTATTGTGCCTGGTCTAAAGTCAATGGCGCAATATTTTTTTTGTTATTTAAAGAGCGCATTAGTAATATGTGCCCATAGGCAGGTGCACAATGCACACTCTAAGTACACTCTACTTATTGCACACACAGGGACGCACAGCAGCACACAAGCATGCCAAATATTAAAAATGACAGGATTACAATGTAAAAGATTATTATTGTGTACGTAAACATAAAAATGCCTGCATGTCATAATGGATAGTCAGTCGCTTTCTTATGCAAGCTGTATTTTTGGTTTCGCTTTCGCTTTCGAAAATGATCACGTTAAGCAAGGAGGGGAGAGGATGGAAAGGGGGAGCACAGTAACTCAACTGAGAGGGCTTGGCCTGTGAATGGTCCCCCTGGCATCGATCCTACTCTCTGGAGAAGTGATCATTCTTTGTTCTGCCAAATTCCACCGTGTAAATATCGCAACTGGCTCTTAAAGGGAATGGGAGATGAGGCTCAGTAAGAGGTGTGTTATGCCCAAAACACTCCCATGACTCAGTAAGAGAATAGGGACAACACTTTTAGACCATGCCCCTTTGTGCCGACTGTTTTTCCCTTCCTTAAAATAGCAAAAGTGGATTTGAAACGCCTTAAGTGCACCTGTGCCGTGCACTTTAGATCTGTGTTTAGATCGCTAACATAGGACAGTCTGGCATAATATTCACTTTAGATTAGTTCAGAGAAAATGAAATCATTAAACACTGTTAATTAATCTTTATTATTAAAGAAGGGTTACAGTGAGGCACTTACAGTGGAAGTGAATGGGCCCAATATATAAAATTTTCATTGGTTCAGTGGTATAGCTACAAGACATAAACAATATGAGTTTAACATGATTTTCTTCGCTCATTAACCTTTTCTGTGTAAAGTTGTATGCAATTTTCCAGTACTACCTAATCAATACCTAAAACCCTAAAATGACTGTAAAACGGATGAGAACAAATTTTTATCTCAAATAATATGCAACTTTTAACAGATCTAATCGTGAGCTTCACATTTCTGCATTCAAAATCCTTCAGAAATTGTCCCCATTCATTTCCATTCTAAGTGCCTCATACTTTTTTTCCATTTTCATTTAAGAAGACAAAGGAGAAGTTGAAATAATTTTTTGTGGATGATGAACATTGCGCCACAAATGCTGTCAAGCTTGACTTGTTTTGAACCTAGGATGTTCCTTGATGATAGTGTTTGCTAAAATTGTTCCTGGAAGCACAAACAGTACGTATTTACAAAATCTTCCTACTCAGACACACCTGATTTAACTCATAAGTTTGTTAGTGGCGACTTCAAGACCTGAAATGGATCTGTCAGAAAAGGTAGAAAGTGTATTGCTGGTGTGCCTCCAGGAACAGAGTTGGGAAAAACCATTTCCATTTTCTGTATAAAATTCAGATTTCTAGTTGGCTTTATGCATTGGGATACAGATGGCAGTAATAAATCTTGAAGATTCTGAGAAATGTAGATACTAAAACATGTACTCACTTGCAGTATCTTTACACAATCCAACCAAACGTACACCACATGATCAATCATAATTGTTATGATGTTACATAATACACTGTGATGAAAGTGTAAATATTGCTTCACTCTTTTACCCTTTATCCCCAGCTGCTGTTCACATTGACATTTTGGCTTTTGCTGAGACAGTCGGTAAAGGATATGTTCAGCAGGAAGAAGAGAATGGCTGCACCATTGCAGGAGGTCACCACTGGAGGTGAGCAAGATCACCAGGATCTGTTCTTGTGTCTGGAACAAGAGTGCTAACCACAAAGCCATTTAGATTTCTTTCTGATTCATTTGGAATTCAGGAAATTAAATCATTAATAACTGTCCAGTAATCATCATTATTTAAGTATTCATAATTCCCTCTGCTCCACCTCATCTATTTTTCCCATCTCTTTCTCACACTGGACGTTGGAATTTTATTTATTTATTTATTTTTTTAAAAAAGGACTAGATTACACACAGACAAAAAAATTATTTTGTCATTTATTCATGCTCATATTAATCCAAACCTGTAGGACTCAAAAATGTCTGTAGAAATCAAAGAGACATTTTGTAGATTAAGCTGTTCTTTTCCACTAAAAGCGAGAAACAAGAAACTAACACAGCTGAGCTGTTACGACAAAAAAATCGTAAAATTAGCCCACATGATCCATTCGTTATATTTCAAGTCATCTGAGGAACTATAAAATACTTTTAGGAGCCTAAGGAAATTAACAGCCAATAGTTGCTTGTTCTGCAGTGTATTTAATTCCTAGTGGTTTAACTTGTGAGGTTGATGTTGAAGAATTTCACCACAGATAGTGAAGTTAGAGAGTACTTTTTTCTGTCTTTCAGAGAGCGCAGGTCGAAATGAGTCGATTTTGAAGGTGTTGGGTGGGCTGGTGATGAGTCTGTATGCAAAGTACTGGATCTACGTGTGTGGAGGCATGTTCATCATGGTCAGCTTCGCAGGAAAAATTGTAGCCTACAAGATCGTCTACATGCTGCTATTTCTGCTCTGCCTGTGCCTGTATCAGGTACACTTTTACCAGCCCACATACAGTATGAGATGTAATGTTCTCCACTAAATTTAGTCTTAAAACTGACTGAAAAACCTCTTTGTCCTTAGGTGTACTATTCTCTCTGGAGGAGGTTGCTAAAGGTCTTCTGGTGGACGGTGGTGGCTTACACCATGGTGGTGCTCATTGCTATCTACACCTTTCAGTTTGAGGACTTTCCACAGTACTGGAACAACTTCACTGGATTCGATAAAGAGCAGTATGTCCCTTAGTTTACTATTTACTTTACAAGTGTGAGACAGGTGATGTTTGTGTTACACAAAAGGAGAAGTTTATCTGAACGTTCTTTTCAACACAATAAAAAAAATAAGTGTTTGTGGGACCTTTAAGCTCCAAAAGAGGGGGGAAAGCTGATGTAATAAAAACTTCTTGTTTTGTGTTTTATGGAAAGTCATTTGGGTTTAGAGTGTTACAGTATATGGGTGAGTAAGTGATGTTGAAATTCTTTTTTTGGTATATTTTTTGTCATAATCGAATGTGACTCTCCGTCTCTAGGTTGGCTGACATGGGACTGGAGACTTTTAAACTATCTGAGCTCTTCACCAGTATTCTGATCCCAGGTTTCTTCCTGTTGGCCTGTATTCTACAGCTTCACTACTTCCATAAGCCCTTCATGAAGATCACAGATCTGGAGAATGTCACTCCCATTCGCAGGCATGAGATATATTGACACATATTCTAGACTAGTTTGTTTTACCAAAATAAAATGCTTGTTCGAAAAGGCATAAATTATTTTGAACTGTACAAGTTACCCTATGTTACATTTTTAACACCATTATGTCTGAATGCTGTTTATAAACATTTGTTCACATTTCATCATAACTCTTTCATTATGTTCTGTAGGATTTAAAAAAAAAAAAAAACGAGATCAGAAAAACAGAAGCGCAGCGCTGTAATGTAGTCCACGCTGTCAGTTATAAGAAATATTTATAAATAAATGTACTTTTGTCCAGTGCTTTTTTTTTCTTATAGACACACATTTATAGCAGCATTGTCCTTGATTTCTGACCATCTTAATTATACATATTTTTAAATTCACTTGCATTTGAATGAAACACTGTGTTGTTATCATAAATAAATAATTTAAGCAGTTGGCAGACCTACATTATTTTTATGAAGTGTTCTTGTTACAATGTAATCATACATTTAAGTACTGAGAAATAATAATTAACTACATTACTGCCTGATTAAAAAAATTATCTGCAAATTTACCTGTTATTCAACAACAACAACAACAAAACATATCACAACTTAAGTTTTATTTCAGCATTTGGGATTATATAAAATATAAATGTATTTTTAAAAAATAAAACAACAACAAACTATTTACATTCAAAATTTTATAGCAAAATTGCAAATTCCACGTTAATGTGGTATATTATTAGTGTTGCATTATTTTTATTGCATTATTGTTAGTGATGCATTAGTATTCCTTGTATTCTTTTTATTCTGCATGCAAAAATAAAATAGCAGAACTAGGCCCTAGAAACATTTCTGAAATGAATATCTTGCTATTTTGAAGTCAAGTTTAATTTTAAGGTTTAAGCCACTACACACAGGGTTTGGTTTAGGGTTAGTTACATGTACAATGATTATGCATAATAGGTTGATAATACTACCCAGGCATATTATTAGTAAATGATTTAAAATATCAATAATGCTGTGTATATTTTAAAGAAATAATGTTATAGTATATAAATAATACTAATATAGTATAATTTAATATAGATTATGATATGAAGATGTGTGGCTTTGGCTTTTTTTTAATCTGATGCATTCACAAGGTATTTTTTATTTCGGAGTGTCTATATACAGTAAGTGCAAATAGCCTGCCTTGTTGGCAGAGGCTATTTACACTAACTCTCCACCAATGTGTGATTGGAGCAATACAAAAGTCAGCTTTCAATTGTCAGCTCCAGTGGTGCAGAGAGTCGTACCGAAGTCTTTTTGATGCGATCGACCCAGGTTCAGACCCAAACTTTTTTTCTTCCTTTTCAAATCTCATATCACATCGGAAATGCATTTATTTTCAATAAAAATGAAGGAAATAATCAGTTGAAAATAAAGTATTGGGTAAGGCTAGGGTAGGTGTATGGAGGGCTTTATTGTCCCAATAATGTGGCATTTGTTTAATAATTTGAATTCAAATTATAATTCAAATTAAGTGCAAATAGCCTCTATTGCCATTTATTGCTTTTTATTTCTTCATTTAATCACATTGCTTTCTGTGAGAAATATTTGAGACATTTAAGATATATGACTTTTCTATTGAATTTTTCTGATTATCACTAACAGTACTGTTGTTGCCTTCCCCACAGGAAGAGGGGTATAGATAATCCAGATTTGGTTCGATCCACAGAGGAAGTAAGATTTGAGGAGGAAGAACTCATTACAGAGCAGGGTGATGATCCATCAGAAGTTGACGGTGAGAGTAATAAATGCTGCTTCTGTGCTGGTTTTATTCTTGATATTGGCCAATACCCATATGGTTGCCAACATACACATTCCAATTGTAGTGTGCATTCTTACTCTGCTTTCAGAGGCGATACCCAGCAAGTGGGGACTGGTGATGGACAGACTAATGGTTCTGTCTAGGAAGTTCTCTGACACCTTGACCCATGTCCAGAGTTTCATTTGGAGAGTATTGGAGCTGCACATTGTCAAAATAGTGGCATTTTTTGTTGTCTGGGTGGCGCTATTGGAGGTCTGCACACTTTTCATATTTAGGCCATTTCATAACGTCATTTTCATAACCTGCAGTTATTTATGTAGCCTCTCTGCACGCCAGAGAAACAACCATCTGCTTCTGCCTATCTTGTTATGAGGTGATAATATGTCAGTGTTTCACACTTCACTTCCCTTGTATTTTCCTTCTTTTTTTTCCCCTTAATTCATAGCCATCTGCAATGAACTTGGTCCTGGTGGTGCTGTGGTGTGTTGCCATGCCTTACGGCCGTTTCAGAGCTATGGCCTCCTGTCTCTCCACCATCTGGGTTTGTGTCATTATCATCTGCAAGATGCTGTACCAGCTCAGGGTCGTCCACCCTCCGGACTACTCCAACAACTGCACTGAGGTGAGACAGGACACCCAAACACGCATGCTTACAAACACATTTATGCACTGTTAGTTAAAAAGTGTTTTCTAAGGTAAGCATCACTATTAATATTGCTTTTATAATATGAAAAAGTAAAATTAGATTTAAAAATAATTTGTTAACTTAATCATTGAGGGGAGGTGTGACGTTAATTTTCAGACATTTTCAGAATCACAGTGTCTATCAGATATGTGTGACCCTGGACCTCAAAACCAGTCATAAGGGTCCATTTTTTAGAACTGAGATTTATAAATCATATGAAAGCTGAATAAATAAGCTTTCCATTGAGGTTTTGTTAGGATAGGACAATATTTGGCTGAGATACAACTATTTGAAAATTTTGGGGGGAAAAAAATCTAAATATATCCAAAATAATATCTAAATGAAGTTCTTAGCAATGCATATTATTAATCAAAAATTATGATATATTTACGGTAGGAAATTTACAAAAGATCTTCATGGAACAAGAAAAATTTATCATTTTGACCCATACAACGTATTGTTGGCTATTGCTGCAAATATTCTTGTGCAACTTACGACTGGTTTTGTCGTTCAGTCTCACATAATTGGGACACCTTTTTTTGTCAAATGGGACTACTCAGAAAAGCATATTATTATGATTTCTGCATGAAAAAGCACCAACTACTCACTTCCTCCCACACGTGTACCAAGATTAATAACAGCAACATGTCTCGGCACCCTGCTGGTCTCATAAACTTAGCACTAATTAAACAAATACCCTCAAGCGTGGATGAAGTTGATGTGTTTAGTCTTGCGTTTTATGGATGTTTGGGAAAAAAGTGAATTGTTTTCCTCAGGTGATTTACAAACGCTACGGCTATTCCTCAGGTTGGTTGTTTAAAAGCCCTGTGTTTATCACCATATAAATGGCCAAACTTTCCTCTTCAGAGTAATTAGTCTATTCTGCTGACAGGATTTTACCTTGCGGCCTAAAACATGTCTAGAGGATTTGAAATGTTCCTTGGGTTTTTGCCCATTTGTTTCTTTTCATTCAGTAAATGTGAAGTGTCCTAAACAGATTTAACATGATGTAGTAAAAAAATATTATGTTGGCACATTTTGGTTTCAGTGATGACAGAAAAATAACTTTATGCTGGAAACTTGCTGGTTTAGGCCACATTGTTTACTACTTTTTTCTCTGTATTGTAGCCATTGGTCAATGAAACCAGTCTAGTACAGGAGCAATGGAAGAACTCCACCCTGTATAAAGCACCTGTGGACCCAGCCAACTGGTTTGGTGTCAGGAAAGATGATACTGTCCTCGGTTACACCAAGGTGTGATTCACATTTACCATTTAAACAAACAAAAGTTAAATACTTACGATATGTAAGCTGGAAATATCTCCACATATGGCTTTTTTAGTATTTTTTTAGCGTGGTGCATATGGTATGTTTAGACATATGGTATGTTTAGACATATATTTTCATAAACAAAACTAAATTTCAACATATATAGTTTTTATATATTATAGTTTTGCTTTTTCTTCATAAAGTTAAGGAAAGAAAAGGTTAATTTTCAAGTTGGTAACTGGACACCACTTGCTAAACTTAACATGCAAGGTCATGAGGTCAAATGACAACAATGTTGTACACTACAGTTTGAGTGAACAGTACTTTGTGTACTTTGTAGTATTCCATACTAAATAAAGCCTGTGAGCCTGGAGATGAGTTACATGCTCACAAGAAGTATGCATATTTTTGTATTTTATTGTGACACATCATCATTTGTTTTACATCGTATACATTACGGTTTTAGTAAGTTGCACACTGGCTCTGTGTTTTGTTCTATTAGGATCATCTGCTCGTCCTGATGCTGCTGGTGTTTGAGGCAACAGTATACCGGCACCAAATTCATCACTACAGACAACTACAGCGCTCACCTCCCCCAATTCCAGTTATCTTTCCTCAGGCCACCCGTGACACGCTGGACAAGGGTCTCCTCCACTGCATCAAATACCTGCTCAACTACAGCTTTTACAAGTTTGGCCTTGAAGTATGGCATCCACATAAACCAAAATAATCATATAAACATGCTATTGGAAATTCTGCAATCATGTTCAATCGGAATCATCTGAAATCAGTCCTAAAGGATCATGGTGCATTGCTGTAATGAGAAATTTAGTTTATCTAGTAGTGTGTGTTTGTGTGTGTATACACCAGGGGTGCCAAAACTTGGTCTTGGAGCGCCGGTGTCCGGCAGAGTTTAGCACCAACCCCAATTAGACACACCTGAACCAGCTAATTAAGCTCTTACTAGGCATACTAGAAACTTCTCAGCAGGTGTCTTGAGTCAAGCTGGAGCTAAACTCTGCAGGACACTTGCAGGCCCTCCAGGACCGAGTTTGGGCACTCCAGGTTATATACACAATGAGTCATTCTATATTTAGGGGTACATTTCATGTCAGCCAGAAAGTCTTTTTTGATACATAAACTAGGTGGTTGAATAATATATCCCCTTAATGTGCTAAATTAATGATTTGGCAAGATTAAGCTCTAATGACTTTTTAAATATTTTAATGAAAATTAACATTTGATTCATTATTGTGTCAGCTTTGTTACGGACAAATGCTGTGTCAAATGAAACAAATGAAGTACCACATGTTTGATAACACATTTGTTTAAGGGTTTTTGAGTCTATTCACCAGAGTTTTTGAAGTTATCTGTCTCACAGTTTTGAAAATATGAATTTGAAGCTAACAATGGGTGTTCTGAAGGATGGAACTTTTTTTTTTTTAACATAAATCCACAATATGCTAAAATATTGAAGAGAAGTTATGATTTGCCACACTGTCTTCAAATTTCCCTCCAAAAAAGAAAATTACGTCAGGTGATGTCGGACATGTGCCTTTGGAACAAACCGTTGCTGATTTATAGGGGGGTTTATAGGAAGTAACACAGTTGACACTGATTTCTCAGACATAGACAAAATGGATGATTTAATGTGGATGCATGAGCAAAATATTTTTAAAAACACCTTTCTCATGATTTAATGATTATTTTGGATAAATATGTATAAGAAATATATACAGAAACATGTATTTTAGAGCTAATCTAAAGAGCAAAACCTTAGATTTACCAAATCGGACAGCATAAAAACAGCAAATTCCAGTACAGAATACGCCATTTTTGCAAGATAAAAGATGAGTATCTATTGGGTTTTTGTATTAAATGAATTAGAAATGTCCCCTGATATAAAAAGTAGTCATTGCTTGTAGTGAAAAGTTGGTAAAATTGATAATAGAGTCCATGGACATAACATGTACCCCTAATTATGGAATGACTCCAATATCAGTTGCTATTGTAGCACAAATATTAAATCTAATGACAACTTGTGCATCACTTTCACCTCTAGATCTGCTTCCTCATGACTGTGAATGTTATTGGACAGCGTATGAACTTTGTAGTCATTGTCCACGGCTGTTGGTTGGTGGCCATCATGGTGCAGCGGCGCAGAGCAGCCATAGCCAAGATCTGGTCAAAATACTGCCTGTTTCTGGTTGTCTTCACGATATACCAGTATGTTCTTTGTGTGGGCATTCCTCCTGCCCTCTGTATAGGTGAGTCTGCCACTCTATTCAAAACAATAGTGATGTCTGGCTGAATATTAGTATCACCATATCACTGTAACAGCAACCATTTTTGTCTAACGTTAAATGAATATATTGGTTGTGCAGCCTTGTTTTGTTTTGAACATTTACACAAGGGTTCTTGGTTTAAAAAGGTTCAAAATCTGGAAATGAAACAGAATAGAACACAAGGCTCTTGAGACACATTTTTAAAAGATGAACTGTTGTTAACAGCTGAGCTGAAGCTGTTGAGCTGGTGGTCTCTCAACTTCCCCTGCTTAATGAGTGTCCAAAACCCCTCTAACTCAGTTTATTTAACATATTATTAATACATAACAAATTATACAACTACTATATTGAACCTTACTTGGATAAACGCAGTACACTCACGTTAAGTGACGTACCGTATAGCAAATTTCAACTTTATTATATTGTCGCTAAATATATAAAGTGTATCTCTCTCTCTCTCTCTCTCTCTCTCTCTCTCTCTCTCTCTCTCTCTCTCTCTCTCTTATATATATACCATCTGAAAGCTGAATAAATAAGCTGTTAGCATTGATGTGTGGTTTGTTAGGATAGGACAATATTTGGCCAAGTTACAGTTATTTGAAAATCTGGAAAATGAGGATGCAAAAAAAAAAATCTAAATATTGAGAAAATCGCCTTTAAAGTTGTCCAAATGAAGTTCTTAGCAATGCATATTACTAATCAAAAATTTGTAATATGCATTGATATATTTATGGTAGAAAATTAACAAAAAAACTTAATGGAACATGATCTCTACTTAATATCCTAATGATTTTGGGCATAAAAGTATAATTGATCATTTTGACATGTGTAATGTGTTGTTTGCTATTGCTACAAATATACCTGTGCCACTTATGACTGGTTTTGCTGTGCAGGGTTACATATTATAGAGGTACATTCAGTGCACTTACCTAAAGTGATATATACTACACAGAAAATCTTAAATGCTTGATATATATATATATATATATATATATATATATATATATATATACACACATACACACACACACACACACACACACACACACTGATGTATGTGTACAGTCATCAACAATTGCCACAGATTAATTATTAGAATATATCATGTGTGCCCTTATGAAAATTAACCATGGTTTTATTGTAGTAAGTAAGTAAGTGTAACAAACTTGTTTTTGTTTTTGTTTTTTTTTGTTTTGTTTTTTTTGCATATTGAATACCATTTGTATAACCACAGTTTTAATACAAATACCATGGTTAATCTGTGGTTACCATGGTTTAACTGTAGTAACCTTTTTCTTTTTTGTTTTATTTGTAGTAAAACAATGGTTAATTTTCATTAGGGTGTCTATGCTGCTTTATATTAGTACACGTTCTTGGTAAGTGACCTGACTTTAGTAACCTGACCTGTTTCACATGACTATAGATTACCCTTGGAGATGGAGAACCTCTGTAACTATCCATTCAGCTCTGGTTAAATGGATCTACTTACCTGACTTCTACACCATCCCCAACTCCAGGAACCTTATATGTAAGTGACACTTCAACTGAACAACAGAACAGGAATATAATTACTCACCCGTTATCCTACCTATAGTGGCCTCAAAATGTATATGGACACTTAAGCCCCTTTAAAAAATGTAGGATTGTCATTACATTAGAATATAAAATATAAAAGTGACATTTGCAAAAAAATTAACTTTTTTTTTAAGGACAATGCCTTTTCAATCAACTATCAAAGCTATTAGTCTTAATTTTTAACTGTATATTTGTTGTTTTACTATTAAAAACCTAAAGACCACCAAAACAGTTTGTTATCTAATGCAGTAACTTGAATCCATTTTTGGTGAGGCTGTAAACATTGCTTTAGGATCAAATTGACATTATTTTTAACACAGGGGTAAGCACAGCCATTTTTAACAATGCCAGCCTTTTCTAACTTTTTTAGCTGTTCAAAAATGCTTCTTAATGTTGCAAAATGGTCGCTTTTATCATATTATTTCAATCTTGTAACGCAAGTAGTTTCACTGTTACTGCACTGTTATTCTTCTAGTTATTTACCATTAGCGATTTATAAATTCGGAGGCCCCTCCAAAATACATCAGATGTTCACAAAATGATCTGTTGCAGCGGACTTCCTTTTGCTGATGTGTGCCTCCCAGCAGTGGACTGTGTTTGAAAATGAGAAAAAGGAAGAGTGGATGGTCATGGGAGGAGAGAACAAAGACAGCCCTGACCCCATGGAGGATATGCCCTTTAACCCAGCACCAAACTTCATCAACTGCAGGTAACACAGTGTGTGTACTTTAGTAAAGCATGAGAAATTAAAACAACTTAACTTGTTATAGGTCTAGTGCAAAAAGAGCTTTAAGGGAACAGTACTCATGTACTCATCCTCAGTTTTTCCAGTATTGGATCCTCTGTGGTAAATGGGTGCCGTGAGAATGACAGTCCAAACAGCTGATAAAAACATCACAATAATCCACAAGTAATCTACATGAAAACAGTTCATCAATTTACATCTTGTGCAGGGAAAAGCTGTGTGTGTGCAAGAAAGAAACCCATTATTAATGTGTTTTAACTTTTACAGAACTGTTGCTTCTGACTAAAATCTGTAATAAGGCTTCCTTCAGTGAAAAAGTCTATCCCCTATTGTCTTCTCGGAACAAGATCCAGCGACATACTCCATTCATTTAGAACTGTTTTAGACTGTTTTTGCTTGTAAATGGTGCTTGATCTGTGCATATTTGTCTCCTGATTCCGACAACAACTTTTTCACTGGAAAAAGCAATGTTACGGATAGAGAACTTGTATTTTAGCAAGAAGCAATGGTTGGAAGTTAAAAACATCTTCATGGATTTATTACAAGCATTTGTAATTTATTACAAATGCTAACTGATGGACTGGAGTCGAATTAGGATGTTTTTGTCAGCTGTTTGAATTCTCATTTGAATTCGGCACTTATTCACTGCAGAGCATCCGTTTGTGAGTAAGTGATGTAATGCTAAATTCCTCCAAATTCGATGAAGAAACAATTCATCTACATCTTGGATGGCCTGAGGGTGATAAAATTTCAGATAGTTTTCATTTTCATATTAATATTTACATACATAATTCATATTTAATATGGCTTATTTCTTTTATAAACAATAATGAGAGTATTATGATAAAGAAACTGTTCTGTAGATAATTAAAATAGATAATTAAGTTAACTTCCAGAACAAATATTTGCAGATAATTTACTCTTTCTTCAGTCGATAAGAAATGATGTTTCTTGAGGAAAACATTTCAGAAATTATCTCCATATAGTGGACTTCAATGGTGCCCCCAAGTTTGAATTTCCAAAATGCAGTTTAAATGCAGCTTCAAATGGCTCAAAACGATTCCAGCCGAGGAAGAAGGGTCTTACCTAGTGAAACAATCTGTTATTTTCTAAACAAATTGACAATTTATAGATGTTATAACCTCAAATGCTCATCTTGTCTCATCTCTGCGATGCGCATGCATAGTCTGTGTAATCTGGGTTCAAATGTCAAAAAACTCCCATCTCGTTTTCTTCTTCAACTTCTGAATCGTCTTACATAGCTGTTACAACCTTTTTTTTCCCATAAAGGCCGTTTGATCTTCTTTGCATGCTGCTTCTGCGTGAACTCTGTTTTTTTCCTGTTTAAGACAGTATGTTGAAAAACTCCTATCTCGTTTCCTTCCCCAACTTTAAAATCATCCTACATTGCTGCATAAGTACAGACCCAGTGTTTACAAAGTGAACATGCAAAGAAGATCAAACGGCCTTTACGGAAAAAAAGGTAAAGCAGCGATGTAGGACGNTTTAAAATCATCCTACATCGCTGCATAAGTACAGACCCAGTGTTTACAAAGTGAACATGCAAAGAAGATCAAACGGCCTTTACGGAAAAAAAGGTAAAGCAGCGATGTAGGACGATTTTGAAGTTGAAGAAGAAAATGAGATGGGAGTTTTTTGACATTTCGACCCGGATTACACAGGCTACGCATGCACATCACAGAGATGAGACAAGATGAGCACTTGAGGTTAAAAAGTATATATATATATATATATTGTCAGTTTGTTTCGAAAATGACAGATCGTTTCGCTAGAAAAGACCCTTCTTCCTCGGCTGGGATCGTTTAGAGCCATTTAAAGCTGCATTTAAACTGCATTTTGGAAGTTCAAACTTGCGGGCACCATTGAAGTCCATTATATGGAGAACATTCCTGAAATGTTTTCCTCAAGAAACATAATTTCTTTACTGAAGAAAGAAAGGCATGAACATCTTTGATGACAAAGGGGTGAGTAAATTATCTGTAAATATTTGTTCTGAAAATGAACTAATACTTTATTTGTAACAATTACTCTAAAACAACTAGACTGTTATCTTTTACAATGTCTAACAACTATTTGCTTCATTAATCTGTATGTCTCTCTCTGTGTATTGCAGGTCCTATCTAGACATGGCGAAGGTGCTGGTTTTCCGCTATATGTTTTGGTTTGTGCTGTCGGTGGTGTTTGTGACCGGAGCAACACGGATTAGTGTGTTCGGATTGGGTTACCTTATGGCCTGCTTCTTCTTCCTGCTGTTCGGCACACGGCTGCTGATCAAGCCATCACGTACACGTCTGGTCATGTGGGACTGTCTGATCATGTACAATGTGGCTGTGATCATTTCCAAGAACATCCTGTCTGTGAGTGAGCAGTCTTTCATTGAGTAGTTAACTACACTGACTGATCCTAAACCATGTAATGTGCAAACAGCTACAAAGACAACAACTTTCTTACAACAGCCTTGTTCTTGTGTTAGATCCTGGCCTGTGTGTTTGTGTTGGAGATGCAGAAGAACTTCTGCTGGGTAATTCAGCTCTTCAGTCTGGTGTGCACAGTCAAAGGCTACTATGACTGTAAGTTTTACACAACTGCTGGGCTGTCCTAGGGCAGTGGTTTCCAAAAATTCTTTGTTGTCAAAGTATATTGTTTATTATTTTACATAAAGACTACAAAATTCATTGTTTTTGTCTGTAATAATAAAAAAAATCCCACAAGATGGTGGCAATTAAAGGTACAGTTCACCCAAAAATGAAAATTCTATCATTAATTACTCGCCCACATGTTGTTCCAAACCTGTAAGACCTTTGTTCACGTTCGGAACAAAAATTAAGATATTTTCAAAGTTGAAGACTGTCACAGAAGAAAATAAATTGTTGAATAAATTTATTTTTGTTTTCTTTGAGCACAAAAAGTATTCCTGTAGTTTCATAACATTACGGTTGAATCACTGATGCCACATGGACTATTTTAACAGTATCCTTACTATCTTTCTGGGCTTTGAACTTGTCTATGTAGGCTCAGAAATCCCTCAGATTTCATCAAAAATGTCTTAATTTATGTTCTGAAGATGAATGAAGGTCTTACAGGTTTGAAACGACATGAGGGTGAGTAATTAATGACAGATATTTCAATTTTAGGTGAACTATCCCTTTAACTATTCTAAATTGTGTTAATATAAAAAGAGAGTGTTTAGAGAGACATAGAAGTGTGGTTATGTTCTCATGGCTAAAAATATTTGCCTGCTTAGTGTAGTAATTGACGTAAATTTAATGTACTGTGTGAGATATTAGTGTTTATAGTAAGAGTACAACTTTTTTCTTGTATTGCTAGGTAGTCACAGTCAGATGCAATCATTTTTATGTGTATGTGTTTCTTCCTCAGCTTCCTCAGTGTGTGATAAAGACTGTTCTCTGCCTGTGGAAGAGGCTGGCATCATCTGGGACAGTATCTGTTTCTTCTTCCTCCTGCTACAGAGGAGAGTCTTCCTCAGTTTTTACTTCTTGCACGTATCTGCAGATCTTCAAGCAACAGCACGACAGGCCTCTCGGTAAGTCCGCCCCCTGCTGGACAGATCAGAAGGGGCAGTAATTTCATACATTCCAGTCAAAGTCAGGTGTGAGAAATTCCTACTTGAAATATATGACTTATGACCCTGATCTCCTGCTGTCTGTATAAAGAAAAAAAAAGGCAATGCTAGCAGTGATCGATTGTTTACAGAGAAGTGAATTTGACCATCTGTGCAAATAATATATTATTATTAGTTATTGTTATGAAATTATTCTTTTAGCTTGAATGTTTATCTTTACCTGTGAACATCTCCCTGGAGGCTACTGAAGTCTAACTTTAACTGCCATTGTGTTGCACTTGTGTTGCAAAGTATGAAGTTCAACATTTTGAATTTTAAAGTTGAGTGGTTGAATACAACAAAAAGCAGTGATTTTGTTAAAAACTTAGGGAATTTCTTACACACAAAGTTAACTTTCTTGCCTGATTTTTCATGTATGTATGTTTGTGTGTGTGTGTGTGTGTGTGTGTGTCTGTGTGTGTGTGTGTGTGTGTGCGCACTTTAGGGGTTTTGAGCTGTTCCGAGCCAGCATTATAAAGAACATGCATTTCTATCAGCAGACAGAGAAGAAATCAATTCAGCAGCTAAAGGAATCGTAAGTTCAGACCTTTTTTGCCATCCAAAATAAAAAAAAGTGAGGTCTAGGCTAGTCAAGTGTTCAATCTTTATGTTTCCTCAGGATGAAACGCATACGTGACAAACAGCAAAAGTATAAAGAAGGACGTAAAAATACAGATACAGAGGAGCAGCCATCAGGTACAAATGCATTACCATTTAAAAACTGACTTTACTTTGATCAGCTGTGGTTTGAAA
>JAHKKF010523295.1:0-22838 GCA_019740295.1 Labeo calbasu | reverse complement strand
GTGTAATTAATGACAGAATTTTAATTTTTTGGGTGAACTATCCCTTTAACTAAACGACAGTATGCCATTAAGTTTAATAGTCAAATAGACTAAATTTAATGGCCATCAAATCAGATCTACTTAAGAAAGACAAACTGTTATCAGTTGTGGAAAGATATGAATAATACTAAATATTACTACTACTAGTTGCCTAATAACCTGATGAGGCCATAACTTCCAGTGTGCGCACATTTAGAGCTCAGTCAGGGCGAAGAGGGGCTGTTGGTTTCAAATGATCCACAAGATGGCAATGATAACCCAAAGCTATCGCTGATTCTAGAATGTAAGAAGGCCTTTTCATTTGTCTTTTTTTTGGGGGGGGCCGCTGGTTTTGCCTGGGCCAGCAGGCCTATTGCTAGACCTTTTATATGAATTCAGTTTACATAAAAATATCCAGATACATATAGTTGTATTAGAATGCAAAACACAGATGTACACCAAAATTAGAATAAAATCACTAATTGTTATTCTGAAACAGCAAGAACAACCCCGAAAGCAATCATTTCCAGTAGTCAGTTAATGTACACTGAAAGTAAAACAAAGATTACAGGAGTACAAGAAAATACTATTTCAGTTTCCATTTACTTCAGAATTTCACTTCAATTAAATCTGTTACTAGGGTCATTCCATGGAGTCGGTGCATCCCTAAGAAATAATCAAACATAGATTTAATATAACAGCAAAATAGTGTGCAATTGCTTTCATCAATATTACATAAAAAAGAGTCAATTAAATATTATTTTAAATCATTTAAATAGCATTTATGCTGCTAAGGGTAAGGGATTTGACCTGTCCCTCACTATGGGTTTTTAAGTATCAGCAGGACTTTGTAAAAATGAAGGCAAAATGATATAAAAATCATATTTGCATATTGTTCTAAATATGGTATCATTGTTAAGCAATGTTTTTGGGTCAAGTATGCATTTTTTCTATAACATATAAAACATTTTATTGGTGTCTCCTGATTTTATATCAGCCCTGTTACCCTCATCAAAAAACCCTTGTAAAATAATGTACAATTATGTGACATAATTTCTAGGAGGTTACATTATCTCCCAACCAGCATTCCAACACTTAAAACATAAGCACGTTTCTCTCATTCACCTATAATTTTCTGGTTTTGGTGATTTATGAGGCTTGACTGAGGCTTTTTAAAATTTCTTACATTTAATATAATCAATATCTACAAATTAAATCCTTTTAAAGTGTACAATATGTGCTTTGGGAACTTGACTATTAGCTAGCATTTAACCAGTTTGTTTGTAATCGTCAAACCTGTTACTTTTTGATATGTGGGTAACAGGGATGACATTGATTAGGTTTGACCCAGTTTTTAAAGATTGCCTGTATAAAATTCAAACTTTTTAAAGGTCACCTTCAATATATTATTGAGCTAATGTCTACATCATTGGGTGGCATATGAGTTCCAGTTAAACTATAGTATCTAGCAAAGCTTGTGTCGGTAACAGGGTTGACAAAAAAAACAAAACATAAGGAAGAAAAATAGTCATAATAATAAATGACACAGCCTGAGAATGCAATGTCTTGTCATTTTAAGGTGTCTTCATTTCATGGATATTTAAAAAATATTGATTAAACTTATTTTATTTTGCACTTTCTCCAAGTGGAAAAGGCACCGATTTGTGGAATGACCCACTTGCTGTTTCTTTTACTGTTTCTTTTTTGTGTGAGAATTGTGTGAGAATTGTTTCACCAAATGTTTTAGTGCATTAAATGCTTCCAAGGACAAATTGTGTGCAGTTGTTAATATAATTTTAAAACGTTGTCCTGTTTCTATAATGAATTTATATTATAATAATGAAATATTGATAGATAGAAAATGTTCTGAGCAAACACAATAGTAAATCTGTCTTTATCTGTCATTTAAATTTACGTTTAAATGCGATTTCTTTTCTAACATGATTTCCTTCTAGTTTAATGTTCCCTTTTACCTAGAAAACAAGACTGACATCAAGCAGGGAAAGCAAATAAACTATATTTCACCAGTCACAAGTATCCCGCATTGATTCCAGCAGAACAGAGCCCACAAAGGTGACTGCAGTTCAACATCTGGGCTCTGATAATCCCTACATGCATCAGATGGTCACCCCGCTTTTTTGAATATCATTATGCATATTATTGATTCATCTTAAATGTAAAATGAAATTGGAACTATTCTGACTCTCACAATCTCTCAAATGTATTTTTTTTAAAGATCCAGATTTCACAACATACATTAGCTAATTACACGCTTTTTCTTTGAAACTGATCTGAGAACAACCGGGATCATTATCAACTAAATGAAAAATGTCAGAACCAATTCCTGACAATCCCTGGCATAAAACAGCAATAGTGAAAGTGGCCTCCAAACATTTAGGGGGATTTCTTGTGTCCTCTTTACAAGAAAACAGAATCAATGAATTATAATCAAAATTATTACTAGTTTCTAGATAGGCAGTCGAATTTGTGCAGATCTCAGGTGTAACGAATTGACAACAGCTACATTTAAATTTGAAGTTTATCTTCATCTTGTTTGATTATCAATGGTACAAAAAGAAGTAAAACCACATGGGTGACAAAACAACTGACCAGAACATTTCCCTCACATTCGCATTTATTTAGAATTTGCAATTGGACTACACAAGAAATATAATTATTTAAATAACGAAGAACCAATTAGTCACAAGTGTCATAGCCATCAAATTTGGTGACACTACAGAATTTCCCTTCCTATTTGTACATACTTGCATATTTACTTGTATGTTGTTATTTGTTCTGTGGTTGTGATGCACTGTGGAAGATCATCGTGTGTTAACATGTAAAAGTAGGATGAAAATACTTCTATGTGTTGCAAGTGTAGACCTCTGTTAGTAGAACTAAATGATGTGGAAAATACCAGATGGATTTTTGTTTTCACACCTGTATAACTGAATTTAGTTCTTGTTTTCTTTTCTTTTTTTCATTGATTGAGAAGTTTAGTCAGGGCGTCCTCAGTGTAATCCTCACCTTACATGAACCAAAATCATGTGATGCGACACCAACTGTCTCTGGACTTATGGTCCACCAGTATGGAGCCAGCACCCCTGAGTGCCGATCAGAGGCCGGACGGGGGGGATTGTTTGTATAAATTCAGCTTTTTTGACCTTGTTTGTCTTGTGAATGGTCATTTGTGCCAATTCTGTCCAGCTTTCTCATTTGCACTTATAATAGAAGGTGATTTCGAAACATGTTATTTGTTTATTCCAATGCTGGATGTCCAGGGATGGAAGGGAGGGGACGTTTATATGGGGTGCCGGGTTTATATATAAAAAGCGCAGTCTGAATGATTGTGGATGTGTCTGGACCTGAAGAACATTAGAGAGCAATGATGCATACAGTCAAGCTGCTCTGTGTGGTTTTCTCGTGCCTCTGTGCCGTCGCCTGGGCTTCGCATCATCGCCAGCCATGTCGTAAGAGCTTTATACATATTTTTTGTCTTTGCAGTTGAAGAATAATCCATTTCTGTAATAGTACTGTAATATTTTTGAATCTGAACATTCTCTGAAGCTGTAGCTGATGGGAAGAAATTTAACTTTTCATTTTCCTCCTTAAGATTCACCACCATTGACCAGTGGAACAATGAAAGTGGTGAGTGTACAAAATTTCAAAGAAATAATATTTCTAGCAGGTGGTTAGTGTACGGTTTGGCTCTGCAGTGAGAGAACCTTTTAAAAAAGAGCCTTTAAAAATGCACAACGTGCCCTCATTTCTTTATCAAACTCTAATTTTAAGGCATCTGCAATGATCGTATTTTATTTAAAATGCCTTTTAGTTTGGTCAGTTAGCCTGTGTGATAAAATATTTGCTTAACATAAGGCAGTGTGGAGAAGCACATATATTTGCCCTGGCAACTTGAAATTGAAACCTTAAAACCTTCTATTTGGTTTCAAAACCTACTGTAAACGTCTGAACTATTAAAGCTAAATAAATAGTTTTTTTACTGAACATTTTCACTTTTCTCTTTTGTTTCACGTGCAACGCGCACTCAGGTTTCAACAGGGGGTCATGACCTCGCATCTGGAGAGTTCAGTTATGACTCGAAAGCGAATAAATTTCGTTTTGTGGAGGACACTGCTCACGCGAACAAAACTTCTTATATGGATGTGCTCATACATTTTGAAGAGGTAGGCCTAATCAGCAATTCTGCCTTTCTCTATTCCTCTTCCTCTTTTAGGGTTTCAGAAGCTTTTGTTTTTGCTTTTTTGGCAATATATATTCAAGCATTTTATTTCCACACAGGGTGTACTTTATGAGATAGACAGTAAAAACGAGAGTTGCAAGAAGGAGACTCTGCAGTTCCGTAAGCACCTGATGGAGATTCCCCCCGATGCCACTCACGAGGCTGAGATTTACATGGGCAGCCCCTCTATCACAGAACAGGGACTCAGAGTTCGGGTGTGGAATGGAAAGTTGCCTGAACTTCATGGTTAATACCTTTCGGTTATTTTATTGTTTTTCCAAATTATGCTTTATTGCGTTTCAAAATTTCATGTTTATTTTTTGGCTGGCTCCATTTTTATTTTCAGCTCACTACTCTCTGTCAACCACTTCCTGTGGCTGTTTGCCGGTCTCTGGCTCCTACTATGGTGAGAAGAACGACCTTCTCTTCAGGTACAGCAGAGACTTAGTTCACGCTTCTCTGAAAATGTTTTTGAAGATGTCTGCATTTTATTGTATCATGCGGTTTTGCATATCAGTCATTAAACCAAGCTATTTTCTTTTTCAGTTTCTTCGGAGTTGAAACAGAAGTTGATGACCCACAAGTTTTTGTGCCCCCGGCCTATTGTGAGGGTGTGGCATTTGAGGAGGCATCAGACGACCACAGCCTCTTCGACCTGTTCCATGACTGAAAAGCATAAGATGATTTACAAACTGCCAAAGATGGCTACACACAATAATAAAAAGAGCATTTAAATAAAAAGTATTTCCTGTATCCATCTTTTTTTCTTCAGAAAATGTCTGCAGTTTCTATCTTACTATCTTTTTTTTGTCTTTTGCAACTTGTTTCTTCACTGAAGTCAATAAAGCTGAGCTTTCACTGAAATCCATTTCTGATGTCTGTTTGAAAAACAAAAAATAATCACAAGTCTGTGTGGACAACAGAGGTGCTAAGAAAATCAGCAATTCAACAGCAAGACTTAATGATCATCGAACACGAAGAAGGAAAAAGCAACTAAAGGTTCTTATTATCAGGAAAAGTTGACTAAATAAATCCATCAAAAAGAGTTTTATGTGCAATGTAGTGACTAAAAATGTCATATACAGTTGATGTCAAAAGTTTACATACACCTTGTAGAATATGCAAAATGAAAGGGATCATAAAAAATGTGTTATTTTTTATTTAGTTCTGACCTGAGTAAGATATGTCACAATAAAGACATTTACATATAGTCCACAACAGAAAATAATAGTTGAATTTATAAAAATGACCCTGTTCAAAACTTGATTCTTAATACTGCGTTGTTACCTTAATGAACCTTTTTTTCAGTGTTAGTTGTTCATGAGTCCCTTGTTTGTCCTGAACAGTTAAACTGCCCGCTGTTTTTCAAAAAAAAAAAAAAATCAGTTCCCACAAATTCTTTGGTTTTTCAGCATTTTTGTGTATTTGAACTCTTTCCAACAATGACTATGATTTTGAGATCCATCTTTTCAGACTGAGGACAACTGAGGGACTCATATGCAACTATTACAGAAAGTTCAAACGCTCACTGATGCTCCAGAAGGAAAAATTATGCATTCAGAGCTAGGGGTGTAAACTTTTGGATCTTAAAATCATAGTCTAAGAAATACTGATGATCTCAAATTTCTTCTGTTTGCCTGAATTCAGTTATGCACAAGCAATGTAAATGGAATGGCAGCATTAATGTCACTGACCGAGAGTTGTGGGAAGCCACACCACTGTCTTGTGAAAATAGCAAGGAGTCTCCATCTGATGTATCTTCACTGTCTGAGGTTTACCCAACCAGCACCTCTATCTCTCAGCCCAAGTCAGGGAAATTTCCCAACTTCAGTTGTTTGAGACATGGATAATTCATTTTTCCCACTTCTTATTTTTGTGTTCTTTACATATGTTTTCTTTGTGGCTCATGCTTATAGTTTCATGTGCACTCCTGGACAGACAGCAGACGGAAACAATGGAATTTTTCAGCTCAATATTTCCATCTACTTCCTGTAGCTGTGCGATTACTTCTGTATCTCTCTTAAAGTAACCATCATGACATGGACATTCTTTTCTTTGTTATTTCTTGCTTCATTTTAAATATCTTTTCTTTTCTTTTTTTTTAATAAAGACATAATCATATAGACATTTTCCATGCAGCTTTTTATTCAATTAATCAGACCAGTAACATCGGCCTATGTCATGATTTAATATTTCACATGGCTTTCCACTTTTACGTGATGTGGCAAAAGAAAAAATAGTTTAAATGATTAAAGAGTAATAATACCATGCATTTAACCTTTTCTGTATCTTTAAATACCTCCCCCCCCTCCCCTTACGAAAATGAACCATATTGTAGTAAAATAAGTGTAGTAACCATGTTTTTTTTTTTTTTTTTTTTTTCTGTAACCACAGTCTTGCTACAAATTCCATGGTTAAACTATGGTAGTGTATCCAAACCATGATTAATCTGTGGTTACGTATAGTGGTTAACTATAGTAACCATGTTTTTTTTGTTTGTTTGTCTTATTTGTAGTAAAACCATGGTTCATTTTTGTACGAGAAGTAAACAGGCTTTCATGTAGGCTATACACATTTAAAAAATAATTGTATAGGCATAATCAAAACTTATGAATGATGAATGAATGAACTTATGAATGAATGACTTTCAAATGATCATCATTATTATCATTATATTATTAGGCTATTATTAACTACTAGATCTAATAGTTTACTAATAGCCTTAAACGTATCATTATTACTGTTTTCATTTGATGACTCGTTTGTCATGAGTCAGTTTACTTGTCTCATAAAATCACACTTGTTATCAGAAGGAGGGTATGCACGTCAGTGTGTAACGAGCTTTTCTAAAACTTACAGATGATTTAATAGCTTTATTTGGACGACTGAATCAATCCAATGAACTAGGTATTATACTAGGTATTATTTCGATAATTCCCTCTGATGTTGTTGTTATTGGTCGGTGAAACCCTGCCCACCGGAACTAGCGGTGCGCTTGACATACTGTACATTAAATCTCAACAATGGCAATAGCACGCGTTGCTACCGAATATGTTTTTTCTGATTTTTTATTGAAAGAGCAAAGCGACTCTAAGTATAAAGGCGTGCGTCTGGAACTGGCAACAGACAAACTGGTCAGTTTTATCGCGGTTGGGCTTCCTTTGTTACTCATCTCACTCGCCTTTGCACAAGAAGTCTCTGTGGGTCAGTAAAAACATTTTATCACCGCTACCAAAATTTGCGAAAAAAGTCAACGGTGTTTACTTTGAAAAGCTTGATAGAGACGAAAAGGCTTAACTTAAACCTGTGGGGATAACAGGTTCAAACTGATAAACATGAAACGCATCTCTGGGTTAGCCTTTCAGTGATTTGAACAGAAAGATTTCCAATTGTTGAAAGGCACTTGCTAAAACGACATTTACTTAATTGTTGTTGTGGAATATTTTGTAATATTTCGTTACAGCTGAAAGGACGTGTTTTTACACAACTTACTGTCGATTACTTGGACAAAGACCAACGCCAGTTGCTAATCGGTTTTATGTGCAAATCCAGAATGGGCGCGTCACTGCAGGAGCGGTTTGCACGTTCACAAAACAAAACATAATGAGACACATGCAGCAAATTATAAGCATGCGAACTGTTAGCGTCGCATTTTGCAGCGTATATGCACTTTGTTTGACGTTTTAAATAATTATTGTGGCCAGTCTTTTGTCACGCGCATTGTGACCATTATATCTTTTGTTTATTTTTTCAGTTACTTGTTAAGGGCGTGTGATCTGTCTTAGTTTAAGTAGTCGGAGGCAGGAATAACACACTTTTTCAGTCACAACTAAACCAGAGTGACATGCTTTGTACGGTTCTGTCTTCATTAGACAAAGGAGTGAGATTATTTCACAAAATTTAAAACAGAAAAATAAAAGCCCAATGTTCTTTTCTACTATATTGGATGCTATTGAACTCATACTGTCTGTTTTATCACTAGGTTGTTGGTAAGTTGCAACACTAGATAGTAGCCATATAAGATGGTTACCACAATGGTTATGGGGTTTATTGTTACACTTGTTCTGCAAAAAAGTATTTATGAATTCAATCTTTAAAACTTCTAATAAACATTGTTCCACAAAAGTATATTGTTGAAGACTTTATCGTTTGCACTGTTGCTGTAAACCCACATTATTACAAATATGAAATAATTAGTACCATATAAAGATAAAAAGTATACAGTAATAGTAGTTCTAATAAATACTGACTGTTTTATTCATTATTAAAAGAGTCAATATGTAAATATTAAATGTGTTACTAATAAGTATAATATTAAAATGATTAATTTAAGGTGTGCTTTTATTTGGGATTAATTGGATTAACAATTTATGTTTCAAGTGTTACAGTTACTGTAATAAAGGATGATTGTAGCTTTTGTTGAAGTTCACTCAAAAATTTACTCAAAATTTAAAATTCAAAACTGACTCTAAATACATCTACAGATTGCAAAAGAAGATATATTGAGAAGTGTCCGTTTTTTTCCTCCATAAAATGGGAGTATTCTTTTATACAGTATCTTCTTTGTGCTACTTTTTGTGCATTTTTGTGTATTTCCTACTTGCTGAAGGGCACAGGTAGCTAAATATGACATTTATTATAAGGGATTTATGTGTAGATTGTTTTAAGTTCACTTATATTAGAAGTTATTTTTTAAGTAAATAAATAAATGTTAAAATTGATAGCTCTCAATTATATTTTGCTATATAAAAGTATATTTAAAAACATTAATGTTAGGTGGGATTAATTGTGATTTCAGAAAAAATGTCAGATTAATTAGTTAATTTTTTTAATCGACTGACAGACCTAAAATAGATATTATTATCACCAATCATAATGCACTTACATTAATATCACGTTTATGCAGGAGTATTGTTCGCTCATAACAGAGATACAAAAACGCTTTGTATTTTTGTGTTAAGTAGCATACTTGAGCATTTTTGGGGTTGAGGTGAATACAGTTTCCATTACAGCTCTTGTTATGTCTTAAGCTAAGAGAATTACAAGTTCTTGTGTAATTTCCACTCTCTTAGGTACACAGATCACATGTTTTCCACCGACTAATTTCACATTGAGACAGGCTGCGTATGTGGACTCCTTCTGCTGGGCTGCAGTAGAGCATCACCCTACAGAAAATGGGGCTGATAGCGCCCCCCTTCATCTACACAAGGTAACATTTGGTAAACAACAATGAAATATCAGAGGTTCTTTGTTGCTTTGTTTTTGTCTTATTCTGTCTCTTTACCTGCAGTTCTTTCCATATATCCTTCTGCTGGTCGCCATCCTCATGTATATTCCTGCTCTCTTCTGGCGTTTCACGGCTGCCCCTTCCCTATCCTCTGACCTAAGTTTTATCATGGAGGAACTTGACCGTTGCTACAACCGCGCCATCCGCCTCGCCAAGAGCCTCACATCCGAACAAGACAAAGACACTGCAGAAGACCCACACAGGTGTAGAGCACTGAATGTTTTAAAAAAAATCTTAAAAATAAAGGTTCTTTATTGGCATCTATGGTTCCATGAAGAACCTTGAACATCCATGGAACCTTTCAAATATTTAATATTTAAATATTAAATATTCCAAAAAGTCGGTTTGCTTTCAGACCAACTGTGGTCCAGACGGAGACTCAGTAAATCAGTATATATTTTTTTTAGGTTTTTAAAAGAAGTGGCTTTTTTTTAACAAAAGATTTTTAGATATTTTTTTTTAATCAAAAGTACAGTAAGAACAGTAATACTGTGAAGAAAGATTACGAATTTACAGGTTATAGTGTTTTTCTGTGTTACTGTATTTTTAATATGTAACTTATTCCTGTGATGGCAAAGCTGCATTTTCAGCAGTCATTACTCAGTCTCCAGTGTCACATAATCAATTGAATGCATACTTGCTGATTTAAAATATTAACTTCTTAAAAAAATATTTAAATCACTTTCCTGTATGAATGCTTGTGAACAACTGGCTTTGCTATTTAAGGTTCCTCTCTAGGGGAGCGCGGGGCACAACGCTTTTTGACTTTCTTATTTTGTGTAAATCCACGTGAGGTTCGAAGTATAATTTTTTTTATTTACACACTTGTGTAGTACAAATATGCCACTTTATTTCATAATTACAGTGTATATGTTTTTTGTTATCCACCTTAAAAGAATGGAAGTGAAATGTAACAACATGCCCCATAGATGGGATACATTGTAACATGTGAGGGGCACATTGTAACATGAACATATGATAGCTTAAAATGTTATCGGATCTAATAAAAAAGTATACAGGATAAACTAAAATATTTTGTCAATAAAATAAAATTATTAACCTTTTCAAATAAAATAATGGCGTTTTTAAGAATTAAAAATAATCAAATTTTGGAGTTTAACAATGAACACATTGCAACCATGCTTGGGACGGCCCTGATCGCAACACACAGCTATACAGTATAGTTCAAAACATTGTGCGCAAATAAAGAAACCCACTTAGACATTCAGAAAAGCACATGGATACACTTCCCTCCCTCCAAACACAGCTCTCATAGAACACAAGACACATAAATGAGCCAAAATGTTTTACATTTCTTGAAATAATTTCTAAAGATTAAACATCAATTGTCAGCCTTTATTCACCTGTTTCCTGTGGTTTCTCATTAAAAGTCACAAAAGAAAACAGTGTAAATTACATTGCTAATGTCATAGAATAGCACAGTTTAATAATAGAGAGGCACATTATAACGCAGTGTTACAACCTTCCCCATCTGCACGACTGGAGTTAAAAACTAGGTAGTGTCTTCTGCCAGTTAGTGAAGCATTACAAATCTATCTAAACTGGTAAATAACTGATTGGAGATTAAAATAATAGCAGATTTATCTCATTGAATGAAATGAAATGAATACTAAAAACTGAGATGAAAAAATTTTCTTCAGCCAGTACTTTTATTATGGTAAAATAAATATTTAGCCATATCTTCAAAAGATTTTTGACATACTTTTTTCTCTATATAGTGTTGATATGGCAGCTAGTAAATACCACAGATTTGGTTATGCTAGAATCTGTGGCAATATTTAAACCACGTGTGTTACAACTAACCCCATGTTAGTTTGTGCCCCGCACTCCCCTATTTCCTTTCCTTTCTCACTCATAACCCAAATATTTAAATATCCTTAATATTTTGATTCTGCTGATCTTAACCTCAATCTTAAACCTCTCTCTCTCTCTCTCTCTCTCACTTTCAGTGGTCTTGAATTGACAGAAGCTTGCTTTAAGTACCCTCTTGTAGAGCAGTACTTGAAGACAAAGCGTTTATCATGGGCTTTGGCTGCAAAATATCTGATTTGCCGAGTTTTAACTTTCCTCACTTTACTGCTGGCCTGCTTTTATCTGACCTACTACATCTTTTGGGTATCTCCCAGTGATCAGTTCTCCTGTAACCTGCGCAGAGGTGTGTGCTAGACAGCGTGTTTCTGTGCATGTGATACACTTAACATGTGAGATTGAGTGTGAAAAATAATTTTCCAGTGTTTTTTTCTGAATTGTGCTTGTGTGTGTCTCCAGGTATATTAGTAAATGAGAGTGTGGTGCCAGAGGCAGTTCAGTGTAAGCTGGTGGCAGTGGGTGTTTTCCGCCTGCTAAGTTGCATAAATCTGGTGGTGTATTTACTGTTAGTACCGGCTGTGGTTTACGCTGCCTTCCAACCTGCCCGCCAGCATCAGCGCACTCAGTTCCTCCGTCCATACCACCTGCTCCCTGCTTTCGGTCACGTGCTAGATTTGCAGCCTACCGCTCGCCGTTATGATGACCTCAGCATCTACCTTCTGTTCTTGGAGGAAAACTTAAGTGAGCTTAAGAGCTACAAATGTTTACAGGTTTGTACATGCATGCATTTGAATGTTAGAAGCTTCTGTTTTATTTCTTTGTCAGTGTGCTGAGTTCTTTATACATTGGTATATCTGGTGAAAATGCATTAACATCTTATTCCCAGAACTGGATGCTGGTGTCAGTGAGTGAAGACTAATACATTTGTTTGTGATGTGTGTACGCAGGTGTTGGAGCTGCTGTCAGAGGGAGGGGAAGCAGCATTTGACACCATGTGTCTCCTCAGGACTCTAGGACAAGTGAGGACTGACATGGTGGACAGAAAACAAGCCCAAACTGTAAATGGAAAGGCAGAGAAAGAAATCTCTGAAATAAAGGGTAAGTGTAACATCAGTGAAGTGAAAGCAAGACACACAATGTCCTTAAGTCACAGTTACTTGCGTTTCCTTCACGATTATTTTGTATTTTTTTTATAATGTACTGCTGATATTATGTTGCTTATTAAAGGAGAAGTCCACTTCCAAAAGATTCACATATAATGTACTCACCCCATTGTCATCCAAGATGTTAATGTCTTTCTTTCTTCAATCGTAAAGAAATAATGTTTTTTGAAGAAAACATTTCAGCATTTTTCTCCATATAATGGACTGATATGGTGCCCCGATTTTGAACTTACAAAATGCAGTTTAAAAGCGGCTTCAAACGATCCCAAATGCGGTTGTAAACGATCCCAGCCAAGGAAGAAGAGTCTTATCTAGCGAAACGATGGGTTATTTTCATAAAAATAATACAGTTTATRTACTTTTTAATGTCAAACGCTCATCTTGTCTCACTCTGCCTAAACTGTTTTTGTTCCAGTTCATGACAGTTAGGGTATGTCGAAAAACTCCCATCTCATGTTCTCCCTCAACTTCAAAATCGTCCTATATGCAGTCCTAACGCTGTTTTACCTTTTTTGCTAAGGGTGTTTGATCTTCTTTGCTTGTTCACTTTGCAAAGACTGGGTCGGTACTTCTGCAGCGATGTAGGATGATTTTGTAATAATTTTTGAAGTTGAGGGAGAAAATTCGACATACCCTAACTGTCTTGAGCCAGAAGACACAGTTCAACGAGAGCAAGGCAAGATGAGCATTTGAGAATAAAATGTATTTAAATTGTATTTTTTTAATGAAAATAACTGATCATTTCACCAAATAAGACCCTTCTTCCTCGGCTGGGATCGTTTACAACCGCTTTGGGATCGTTTGAAGCCGCATTTAGTTCAAAATCGGGGCACCATAGCAGTCCATCATATGAAGAAACATGCTGAAATGTTTTCCTCAAAAAAACTATTTCTTTACGACTGAAGAAAGAAAGACATGAATGAAAGACTTGGATGACAATGGGGTGAGTACATTATATGGGAATCTTTGTTTTGAAAGTGGACTTCTCCTTTAAATTTCAACAAATAAATCTGTAGCAAATCGGAATCCAATTACAGATTTGAAAAAATGTTGTTGAGGGCAAATGCGGGTAGAAAAAACTAAAGCACACAGGTAAAACTTGTTGCTATATAAGCTTATTTGAATGTGTTTTTGTCTCTAGATGCCACTTCTGTTCTGCTGGATGATGGAGTACAGACAGAGAAAAGCTGCAGCTGTGTGAAAGATGTAAGACACAGGGTGGTCTAACATATAACAAAGTCAAATCAAATTACAAACAAGAAGTTTACATGTAAGATATAACACTATAGCATATATCAGTGCTTGAATAGAACACTGATAATTTACTAATTTACTAACTGCAGAACTAAGCTGCATGAGCTTTTTATGCCTTACATTAATAGAAACGGAATGATTGTTCTTTTATAACTTGAGGTTGATGAATGATAAGCCCCTATTGTATGCACTACGAAAACAATGTTACAGAATATATCCCTGGGTCTCCTTTGCAAGTATGGTGTTGTTGCAACAATGAAAAAAATTCATCTGAATTAATGATGCTAATATAATACTAACAATTAACTTAATCAACTCCTCCTAACATACAAATAATTTGATTTTATTTTAAAATGACTGCATGAGTATAATATGACCAAAAAGTCATCAAAGTCTTTTCTTTATTATAAACCATCCAATGCTAATCTTACATGCATCATGTACTTACGAAATGAAGAAACCGGGGTGCAGAAAATGATGTTGTTTCCCAGAGGCATCATCATAAAATATAGTTAAGATAGAGGGGATGTATTCAAATAATGTCTAAATGATCGGAAATGATTTTATGATGCATGCCAACCCAAGATGTGGCTGGGTAAGACTTAACCTTAATTAGGCTCCATTTCTACAGGTAATAATGCACTGCCTATGCAAAAGCAATAATCAAATATGCAAACTAAAATGTATAATATGTATAATTATATTTCACTGTTTCTAAGTTATAGATTTTGCAGTTTTGTATTTATTTGATAACAGTATTGTGTCAGAGATGTTTACATTTTTTTGTAGTTCTAATTATAATGTTTTTGTTTTATGTCTTTTTACCTTAAATCCTTCAGAGATGTTAAATTGCATGTCTTCAGAGGTGAGCTCTTCAAACATGGTGTTTGTAACCCTAAAAATGTGATTTTTACTGCATTCAGGGATGTAGATACATGCATGCTTTTAATACAATAAAAAGCATTCCATTTCCCCCAAACAACTGAATTTTTCTACATTATTATGGAATTTTATACCTTAGGCAAATTCAGGTCACAATGACTATATCACTATACTAAACAGTGCTACTAAAAGATAAACTGGTTGTACTTTATTTTAAAGGATAAGTTCACTTCCAGATTAAAAACAATTCCTGATGATTTACTCACCCCCATGTGAGCCAAGATGGTCAAGTATATAATTTGTATTGTTTTAAGAAAATTACAGATCATTTCACTAAATAAGACCATTATTCCTCGGCTGGGATCGTGTAGAGCCCTTTTAAGCTGCATTGAAATTGCAGTTTGGACCTTCAACATGTTGCCCACCATTAACGTCCACTATATGGAGAAAAATCCTGAAATGTTTCCTCAAAAACCTTCATTTCTTTGCGACTGAAGACAGAAAGACATGAACATCTTAAATCACATGGGAGTGAGTAAAGTTTTATTCTGGAAGTGAATTTCTCCATTAAGTTTCAATTCTCGCTAATTACTAAACCATTAACCATGATTTTTGCCTCAATAAACTGCTTATTAATAGTTAGTAAGGTAGTTGTTAAGTTTAGGTATTGGGTGGGATTAGGGATGTAGAATATGGTCATGCAGAATATGTGCTTTATAATTACTAATAATAAACAGCCGACATCATGCCCATAATCAGCTAGTTAGTGAGAATTGGTCCATATACTAAAGTGTTACCGATAAATTTAAAAATGGCCAAAATCAGCACTAATGTTCAGATATATTTCAGTAAACCAGCTTCACATGCTCATTTACTGTTAAATATCAAATATTGTTTCAGTTTTATGGCTAAGCTCCAGAAAAACAATAATCAGGTGAATTTTACAGACTTGGAAAAGCAACGAACCCCAAACTCTAGAACAAAGCGTCATTTAAACATAAAGTTTTCTTCATGCTGATATGGTTTGAAAACTTGATACATATAGAGAACCATTAAAGAACTTTTTTTTAGATTGTAGAATAAAGTGTAGAACATTATGAAAGTATGTGGTATTTTGCTATAAAATATATTAAAACCTGTCCATTTCATTACAAATAATAACACACAAATCTTCATTGCTAGAAAACGTCACAGAGAGGACGTCACAAACATTACTGATGAATAATGAGACATCTTGAGAGTGAGATACCCAGAGACTTTCTGCCGTTTCGTCTTTCCAAAGAAAGGCCACCAGCTGTCACCTTCTAGCAGATGCATGATCAGGTCATTTTGTGTAAACGTCTGTTCTCAACAGTTATTAACAATTAACCAAAACCCACTTGAGACTGTCAGAACAGGCTGCTAGACCTGCGTGAGCACCAGAATGTGTTTGTCTTTTGTGAGCGTAGTAGCACTCGGGAGATAAGGTGAATTGGTTGGGCAAACACAGCTAATGTGGCTTGTGTAATTGGACAGTCACTTAAAAGTGTTAAAGTGTGTTTGTGCACAAGATTGGTTTTCCACTGATTCAGGCAAAGACTGCTGAACATGCCTAAACGCATGTATAAAAGTGAGAAGCACATGCCGTTCGTCCTAAACCTTCTCTTGTCTACCATCTCTACCGTTCCTTGTCCTCTGCTGCAAGAACAGGTATGTGACCAGCAAGGCGGTAAATCGACAGATAATGCTACTCTAACTGCTGCTGCATAAAGATGTGTTTTATCAGTAAAAGAGCATATATCTGTTTTTTTTGTCAGTGTGACCATGGCAGTGTGGCTCCAGGCTGGTGCTCTTTTGTTCTTGTTGGCCGTGTCCAGTGTGAATGCTAACCCAGGGGCCCCACAGCACCTGTGTGGATCTCATCTGGTCGATGCCCTCTACCTGGTCTGTGGTCCAACAGGATTCTTCTACAACCCCAAGAGAGATGTTGACCCTCTTATGGGTAAGCAAGACTATAGAGGAGCTTTGAATATGGATGCTTGGTGCAACATAAAAAGTGCATTCACAGTATCTCATGATGTTTGGGGAGAATTAAAAAAGATTTCAACTTGTTGCAGTGAATGAGGGTCAGATCTGATTGTCTGCTTTTTCGCTTTATCCGACTGAACGGGGAACGTCGAGCAACATTTAAATTTGGCCCTGTTGTACACTAGTATAAAACTAGACTAATGTCAGGACTTTCTCTATTGTTCTATTTTTCCAGGTTTCCTTCCTCCAAAATCTGCCCAGGAAACTGAGGTGGCTGACTTTGCATTTAAAGATCATGCCGAGGTGATAAGGAAGAGAGGCATTGTGGAGCAGTGTTGCCACAAACCCTGCAGTATCTTTGAGCTGCAGAACTACTGTAACTAAAGAACCTGCACATGTCTTGTGACAACTGCCAATGACTTTACCACCTGTTTGCACACAGGTATCATGCCTTAATGCTCTTGATTTGTTTTTCATAGAAAATAAAATTTTGTCAAATGAATGCAGACGTTTTTGTATCACTATATTCCAGTTTAAATGAGGTGTTTAAAAATTGCAGTTATTTAAAACAGAAAACAATTCAATTTTATTTGACTAAAGGGATGGTTCACCCCAAAATAATAAAAAAAGATTCTATTATTAATTACTCACCCTCTTGTCGTTCCAAACCTGTAAAACCTTCGTTCCTCTTTGGAGCACAAATTATGATATTTTTGATGAAATCCAAGAGCTTTCTGACCCTGCATAGACAGCAGGGGTACTACCATGGTCAAGGCACAGAATTGCAGTATGGACATCGTTAAAATCGTCCACGTGACATCAGTGTATCAAACATAATTTCACAAAGTTGCGAGAATACTTTTTGTGGGCAAAGAAAACAAAAATAACGACTTTATTCAACAATTCTTCTCCACGTCACCATCTTCCACATTATCGAGTACCATGACGTATCTTAATTCGTGTTCTGAAGATGAAGGAAGGTCTTACGGGTTTGGAACAACATGAGGGTGAGTAATTAATGACAGGATTTTCATTTTTGGGTGAACTATCCCTTTAAGAATATAAAGATATAGGAGAACATCTCATTAGTTCATCCCCATCTCAGTTCTCCTGATTGAAATTCACAGTGTTTAGACTCTGAGACTTTTGGTTCCATGACTAAAACTTGAAATCTCTAGAGTGGAGTAAGTTCTGTCAGAGTAAGTCTGACAACCTAACCATCCAAACCCTGGGTTAGTCCATCATAACAGACATCATTTAGTAATGAAAGACTTAAGGGTACAGTAACAAGACAGCTTATTTAATTTTGAGGGTTAGAGATGTGGAAATGGTTATAAAATAGATTTTGACGCAAGATTGACTAGAGACAAGGCAAAAAAAATAAATAAATTCAAAAAAGTGCAAAATATGGCTTTGTTACTGTAAACTAGTGGTGAAGTTGCAAGATTGTGACATCCTTTTTGGAATTATATAGAAGGCCTTTTAAATTTTTTTTACATCTCCTGAATTCAAGCCTTTTTTTTCAAATTGAAATTAACTTTCTAAAATTAAAATTAACTGTAATCATTCTGAGGTTTATATTTATCTAATTCTGTGTGACAATGTCCCACTGTAAAATTCACTGTAAAAAACTATTTGTTACCCGCTGCCTTAAAATTCTAAGTTCAGTCAACTCAAGTTTAGACAATTTGAAATGTTAAGTTTTACTAAGTGAAAACTTATATATTTGAGTTGATTTAACTTACAATTTTAAGGCAGCCGGGTAACAAACACAGCTTTTAAGCTTAACAAACCAGTTTTTTAGTTTAGCCAAGTTATCACTTAGTACAGTTTAACATTTCAAGTTGACTACATTTATTTGAGCTGACTGAACTTAAAATTTTATGGCAGCAGGGTAACAAATTACTCAACAAATTGTGTTTTTTGTTTGAATATGAAATTCCATAGGTACCAAAAGGTATCTACTTTTTGAAAAATAGTATATTACATACATTATAATAGTATAACTCCTTACACATTTAATTCTGACTACATACTGTATAGTCTTATATGTGATTATTAGAAATATTAAATATAGGTTGTGCATTATAGTGTGACTGTAAGGGCAGATAATCAGAGAAGTCTTGTTTTTCATGATCTGTTTTTGAATACAACAGGTTTGAAAATGTACAGTGGCTTTATCTAGACAGATAAATACAGTATCATTAAAATGTTTAGGGTCAGTAATATTATAAAAAACAAAAACTGTAGTTATAAATTGTAATATTCCACAATATTACCGTTTTTCTGATCAAATATGTCACTCATTATCTAAAGGAAACTCAATGAGAAACACAAAAATTTGAGAACATCATACATGTAACAAAACTGATTTATTGTTTGTTCTCATTTATTTAAAGCCCTCCTGACCCTCCTTCATCACAGGATCATTCTGCTGTTATTTCATCATAATTAAATACATATTTTTATATGACTTGTATTCTGAAAAACTGAAACCAGCAAAAACCTCCCTGTATAGATATAGTCCATCATGCATGCTACTATACTAACCTAACACTGTTATTAAAAAAAAAAAAAAAAGCTTAAATAAGAAGCAAGAGACTAAGCACCAAAGACGTTTTTCTTTTGTTCATATATGAAAGAAACAACAGGTTCAATTACGGTCAACTAAAAGGCAGTGTGTTTTGCATTTCCAACACAACCGGACCACCACTGTCTACAGTAATTCGGAAAAGTCCTTCATTTGAGTGGTACAAACAATACCATGTGAGCCACATGAAAAAGCCACACTGTCAGCTGAATTTCTCTGATGCCCACTTTAAACCTTTTTTCTCTTAAACTTTTTAACATGAAGCTATTTCTTTCCAACATAAAAAAGAAATAAACCAACTGCTCACAGCAGAAAGAGCTGCTCTGCCAATTAATAGAAACTAAAGGCACCAGGAAGAGGATGAAACAATGCGGTAGGTGTGAGTGTGTGTGTGAGTGTGTGTCTAGACCCCTCTCCCACAAACTAGCCCACATACAAAAATCAAATAGCTATGAACAGGTTTTCACTTTAATTTACATTTTCAGTCACGGAACTGGGCTGTTCTACAGATTTTCGAAAACATTTTTCATGCGCTCATATATTTATTAAATATACCTGCTGATCAACTTATGGCCACAAGAGGGTAGCAGAACATTCATTTACAAAGAGCAAGAATCGTTGAATTATAATGGACTGACCATTGATCTAACCTGCATTCAGACAATACAACTGATTTGGCTCAGACTCATTCTGATTACATTAATGTTATTTTTGTGAGCTTAAAATTAAATAAAAGATTCTGTAATCATTCTGATAAACTCATGTTAAAATTACAATATTTAAAGTGTGAGAAATTTCACGTGTGTTTACATGGGAAAACTCATGAAATACATCGTTTCAAGGTGTCAGATCAGAATTTCCACAACTGTCACACGCAACCCAGAATTTTGACTAATGGTCACTTCGCAGTTTCTAGGTAAAGTTTATTAGTAAACTCAGCAGGTCAGGTGTTGTGAGGCGCACTTTCACACATTTTGATTGTTTAAATGACTCCTAATGTTGCACCATCACAACTAATCAGGGCTTCATCTTTTTTTTTTTTTCTTTTCTTTTCTTTTTTTTTTGCCAGTATTCCATATTCTGGCCAACACAATGCAACAACGGACAGAGAATAAACAAGTTTTCATACTCAGACTTTTAGGAGAAAATAAAAACCCAAAACAAAAGTCAAATCCAAAGAGGTTCTACTTCTACAAACACTTCTACTTAACAGAACATCTTGTGGCACTCTTAAAGGGCCTCAAATCTTTAACCATCATGATAACTTTCACAGTTACCCATCATTGTCTGGACGAATCACATTAGCTTGAAGAGAAATTGCATTCTTACAAGTATAACACACAGAGATGGCTGTATCAACATCTGGACTAGTTGCTAATTCTAGAGTTTTCCAGCAGTTTGCTGGAAATCTCTATAAGGAAAGGAAAATATTACACTTCAAGTAAAGTTGGGACTTTTTCAGTTTTGTTCAGCCTGGTAGAAAAGCAGCAGATACACAGAATGAAGAGGATCATGAAAGAAAGTGTTGTCTAATCATCAGAGATTTGCCATATGTCAAGTATTTGAGTTGAATCTGATATACTCAATCCCCAACCCGTCATCAAAATATGTACAACTGGTGTTGAACCCTCATCAGCCACATTGCACTACTTTGGTACTTCAGCTTTTCTACCTTGGCTGGATAGAAATAGGAAGTGGCATTTCAAGCAAAACACGTTTAGAAATAATTTCCTTCACATCAGAAGCTTTGTGGTTTAACAGAAGAAAAAAAAGGTAATATACATACAATCTACACATTCGATGAATCATTGTATCTTTATACATCATGGATTTGTCCAGGAGAGTTTAGACAGAACATGGAGATGGTAGAAGCAGAAGAGGCAAATCGTGTCATTCCAATCCAGTTACATGGAGATGACAATGGAAAAAAAAAAAAAAAAAAAAAGATTTAAGGTCCATGTTAGTCAAAATTCAAGCTGTACAAGAGGTCCAAAAAACATACTAATAGAGGACATACTAATGAATGTAGAATCATCAAGAGCGAACTTTCGTCCGGGTATCGGCTTAATCTGTGTGACCACTCTACATTCACCTTGAAGAGGTCCATTTATCTTTTAAACACGATGGCAAAAATGAAAACCAATCATTATTCAGTGTCGCAGTTCACAATACAGGTCTATATAAAAAGACAAAAAAGTGCTTTAGATTAAGTAAAAACAATGGAGTTCGTAAAACAGTCAAACTGGGCATCAGTAAAAGGCCTTCATGTATTTTTGTTTAAACTTGAGTCCAAAATTAAGGTGTGAGGGTTGTGGGTTGCTGATTCAGAGTCTAATGTTTAAGGTCAGAGTAAATCTGCAGTCTCAGTGATCTGAAGCCCCACACCAGCGCTAACTGGAAGTGCATTCCCTAAAACCACGTGACACCGCTGCCATTTAAATCCCAGCCTTCAAAGAAAGGGCACGTATGCTCCCATTAGGTGAATTTATGAGCAAAGATCCACAGGAGACACTCAGCAAAGCAAATCCTCATCAACATCACCTTCTAGCCTATCAGGTGTCAGAACTTCAAGTCTTTAAAGCAAGGAATAAAAACATCCTTCAAAATCCATGGTACATTTAAAGTTCACGTAACTTAAAATAGGCATGGGCTAGAAACCAATAATGGTAGAGTGGAACACAACAGCCAGGCAAAGTGGTGAATATGGTTGCAGCTAAAGAGATTTCATTCATCTTCTTGAAATAAAGATAATAAGACAGGAGAGAGAAAGAGAAAAGTGTAGCTAATTCTATTATTCTCCCAAAACGTTTTTAAGATGAAAGGCTGAACAACGAGTAAGTGCTTCATGGTTTTCATGACTACAGTGTCCTCTATACCACAGATGCATATAGAGACGTAAAGAGAGAAAGAGCGGGTACTGTTGTCAAATGAAATGTAACTGCTTTCTACTGAAAGAAGAAAACAGGAAAATCCTTCAAAACCGTTTGTATCCTTCTTGATTAGAACATCTATTTTCACTCTCTAGAAAATAACACCATCCCCCTTCTGTAATAAACTACACGAAGGGTGCTTCAGTGCTGACATGGTGATCAGAGTTTTTGTTGGTTACACGCTTTAAAAAGAATTTTCAAGAGTTCGTAAGCGCACAGACCTTCATTTTGTGTGTGATATGTGTTAATAACTGTAGATTAGGGTGCTCAGTCCTACAAAGAGTTTAGATACGACCCTAATCAAACACACCTCAACCATATAGCCAAAAACGACAGTCGTGTGTTAGAACAGGTCAGAACTAAATTCTGCAGGACTGAGCATTGAGCGTTTTTTTTTTTTTTACATACAACACTGACCTAAACAAGCTACATGTTTTAGAGGCATTTAAATGTGTGGGCAGAGCATGTTTGTAGATGTGTAAGCATGCATTGCTAGTGTGTGTGCAAGCAAGTATGTGTATAGTTCACTAAATAACAGGCCACGTGAATTTCCCCATCTCACAGTGTTTGTGGTTCTGCAGGGGCCGTGTGTGGGCTCTGGGGCGGAGAGTGTGGCGGGGATTGCAGAAGGGGGGTA
>JAHKKF010523294.1:22185-41577 GCA_019740295.1 Labeo calbasu | reverse complement strand
TCGGATGCAAAGTTCACTTTTACATGTTGTTTGAACATTAATGTGTGTTGGCAGTGTATGTACAAATCTACCCTATAATGATAAAAATCCATGCAGTTAATCTGTAAAAATAATATCCCCTTTTTTAAATCGAGCCATTCTCAGATGTTTGTTGGTGTGGCGTCACACCGACAGAGGCCACTCCCACGATAGTTGATTGACATGATCGTCTTACCTCAGACCCGCCTTAAATCAGCAGTAACAGTCCAACCTCCATTGTTTTGATGCTGGAGAGGGATGTAAGTTAGACAAGAATATCTCAGATTGAGCAATTGAAGTGTTGTGTTGCTAGATGTGATAATAATGAACATAGTGGACGTCATTTACCCCCGACATCTGATCCACTGAAGATGCAGTGGATTACGTTTATTTGTGAATGGAATGCGCTTCCTGATCTACATAAATGCGTTTATAATATGCGTTAATCATTCGTGATCCAGCTTCACTTACAGCAGAAGTGAGTATAAGGGTGTTTTTATGAACCTATTGTGATCTCCTTTCCTAATAACGTGCTAGTTAGCAAGTTTAGCAGCTAAATGTGGCTAAAGTAAACAGGCTCGTCACTCCACAGAGAGAAGAGAGGGGCGGGGCGAGCAGAGCTCATTTGCATTTAAAGCAGCCTCGACCAGAACGGGATGATTTTTGCAGAGCTGGTTTTGGCAAGGTGTTTTACACTACCATTGAGATTTTTTAACCAAAGTATATTATAGACTTTTCATTAAGACCCTAAAGAAACATACCAACTTGTGGAAAATGGGCATCCAATGACCCCTTTAATAATTCCTTTATTTGATATACTTAAGTACATGTTAATGGTGTTTAAATAGTACAGTCAAGTAAACTCGTTACATCTGACTACTTAAAATCAATTTAAGTGTCAGTGCTAATTAGTGCTTTTAATATTAAAAGTGCTGAAGTACCACAGTTGGGAAATGTACTTAGATCTAGTACATTAGTAATATATTTTTAATAAAACCAATTTAATTGAAGTCTATTAAGACTGAACTCATTTTTAAAGCATTCAAAGCACACCGTTAAGAAATACACTTATAAAACTCCTGTATATTTGTGCAGTAGTATACTTTATTAGTATTTAGTATACTTTAGTATACTTCAGGTGCACTGAAGTACTACTGAAGTAGAAATATTCTTTTAATAAGCTAGTGTATTTATAGTTTATAGTATAACTTTTACAGTTTTGTTTAGCATAAAAAAATAAGAATAAATTACAATGGTACTTGTATTGAGCTTGTATGTATTTTTTAATGTTTGTGGTTCTACCCGGGTAGATTTCATAAACACTCAGCTGTTCCCCAGGCGACCACGTGATGTCTCTGTTTCCCAAGTAACAGCTCGCGCGCACCCGGGGTGAAGCACGCAGCCACGCACTTTTACCTTGGCAACGGTTTGTCCTCTGCATTATTCCCTTACTGCGTGCGCTTAATCGATATCGCTAATAATCTGTCTAGGAAATCAGCGCAACACCTCTCAGATGCCACTCTGCCGCATTCATCTGGGTTAACATGCGAATGAGAAAAACAATTATGTCATACTTCTCATGACTAAGCTGAAGTCGCGCGGTATGATCGGAATGCGTGACGCGGCCTGTACTTGAACCTGTTCTTGAACGCGAGGACCGTAAGAACAGGTGATACTGAAGGTTTTGAAAGCAATATCCGTCAGCGCCGCTTTCGAGTTTAGTTGTTTGACTTAACAGAGCGTTGAAATGTTCGCGGTTGCGGTGTTTCACCGTTCTGCGTCCAGGGAATCTCCGCTGTAAACACGTACAGGTAAGAACGCAGGTGAGATGCAAACGCCTAGTCGATGCATTTAGCTATAAAATCGAGATTTCACGCTGAGTGTCAGCCATTCAGTCAAAATGAAAGTCCTGTCATTATTTACTCACTGTCATTTTCTGTCAAACCCGTTTGACTTTCTTTTTGACGTGGAATATAAATGGAGATGTTAGAGAGAATGACAGTCTCAGTCATTTACTTTAATTGTCTGTGAAAAGGTGTATTAAAAACGAAAGTCTGTCTGTCAGTAGCTTCCTGCCTAATATATCTTCACTTGAGTTCCTCGAAAGAAAGTTATTTTTCATATTTAGTTAATTCAATGAATGAAAATGTTTGATTCCCATGTGAGGGAAACTCACTGTAGAAATCCAAGGTTAATGTAGTTTAGTAGGCTACTTAACTCTTTCTTGTACATTTTGTGTTATCACTGAAGGTGCGCTCTTATCGCTTAAGATATGCTGACGCCACATACACAGTGTCAAGTGTTGTGTGTGCTTTTCTTGGTGTTACCTTGCTAAATAAACTGAGAAAACACACATGAAGTCTCCACATTCCACAAACGTTTGCAGTCTGGGAGGATTTGTGCAGCTGACAGGAAACCTGAATGAAAATTCAGCCGATCTGTTTACCTCAAATGAATTTTTATTAAAGCTACAGTTAAAGGACAATTGTATAACTACAAAGAATTCACTAACTTCCTGGTTTGCTAGCTGATACAATATCTGATCTAAACATTTGCCAACATTTCGTTGAGGAATGTTATTTATATCATATAAGAAATTTACTAATTTAATCATTTTCTTACGCTGAAGTATTAAAAGAATCATTAATAGAATAATTCAAGAGTCGTTAGGAGAATTCTGAATGAGAATCATTAATTTCTTTAGGATCTTCTCCTATCAGGATATGTGACATAATGGTGATTTAATAATGTTTTTTTGACACACAAGACACTAACAGTGTTGTGACCATACTTTTAGTATTTGGTTTACACATCTTTTGCCATACTTAAATGTTTGGATTAGTGTCTAGAAAGTGCCTAACCATGAATATTTCTTATTCATTTTAAGTGCTAACATTTCTTTCTATGTAATCCTGTTTATTTCAAGGTTTAAATGAGAAAAAATCCTACATTTTCAGTGTGGTCTCAAACAGCGTTTGATAGATTACTGACAAATTGTAATTCATTACTGATTCCAAATTACATGACAAAAATTGTAGTTAGTAACGTAATCCATTGTTTTACACGTTTTAGGTAATATAATCAGGCTACTTTTTTACTACTTTGAGATTACTTGTGACCTAACTCATTTTTCACATTAATTGAAATTAAAAATTATAAAAATACACAGAGAATGAAAATTTATTCTGTTCACTGCTATTAAAAACATGAAGTTTATTAATCATCACATCAAGGTTTCTTAAATTTGGATTCACAAAGGAACTGCAGGGGGTTTGTAAGTTTAATTAAAAGCTAATTATTAATTAATCATAAAAATGTCAAATTAAAATAAATCATTCAATGATAACAACAATCAAAATAAAACACTTACTAAAAAAGATTAAATATTTTATTTGTTTCCCTGCATGTCGTGTGACTATTAACCAATGTCACAGAACCGTCAAGATGTTATTAGTTTATATTAATTAATACTATAATAGTATACAAATGATATTAATATAACGCTGAATCAAACTACAGTATTTTGTACAAGTACATATGACAATTTATGCTTGCATATTTTAAACGTTAAATGCATGTTGTGCATCACCATCACACTTTTAAAGTGCATTAATTTAGTAATTATTAATTAATTTAATCTTTTTTTAACCTTTTATAGGTTAAATACATGTTGTGCATCACCAGCACACTTTTAAAGTGCATTAATTTATTAATTATTATTAATTAATTTATTACCTTAAAATCTCATGGGGTACTTTAAGTAATTATATTAGGTGAAAGAGGTTTAGCTGACAAAAGAAGTTTAGCAATGCCCGTATTACATGTAAATAAGACATAACTTGAATTTTTGTGTTTTAATGTGTTTGAAAGACAAACACTTTCCAAAGGCCAAAATTGGCTGTTTGATGTCAGCTGCATAAAATAAACTTTTTTCAAACATTTTATTAAAAGTTTGTATTGCAAATTACTGAAACTGAAATATAAAATAAATTAGAGCTGAATTAAATAAAACACAGAAAAAATTACAAAAACACAATAACTAAAATTTAAAATGAAAATAAATATTTTTAAAACTGAAAATATAAAAAAGCAAGTTTTTTACAATATTAATTAATACTGTATTTGTATACAAATAATATTAATATAATACTGAATCAAGCTACAGTATTTTGTCCAAGCACATATGACAATTCATGTTTGCATATTTTAAAGGTTAGATGCATGTTGTGCATCACCATCACACTTTTAAAGTGCATTAATTTATTAATTATTAATTCATTTATCAACTTAAAATCTCATGGGGTACTTCAAGTAAATATATTAGGTGATAGAGGTTTGGCTGACAAAAGAAATTTAGCAATTCCCACATTACGTGTAAATCATGTGTTTTAATGTGTTTGAAAGACAAAAGCTTTCCAAAGGCAAAGAGTTGTGTGAATATTATGTAATCATGTAATCAATAAGAAAAGTAATCTGATTGTAAGTATTTGATTTTTGGAATCTGATTACGTTATCTGTGTGTAGCTCTAAACCAAAATTAAAAGTTTATGGTCTCACTTTGTTTCAGTTTTAACCTATAATCTCAATGTTACAGACGCTTCATGTCCATTTACACCTGAAGTTGTTAGGATGTATCTGAAATGGTTGGTTTAATAGGTTTTGCCCTTTAACAACTCTGACCATTCAATTGAGGAGTGATTTCCTTTCCACATGTGGCTTTTGTTTACTGCTTTTGAGTGTGTGTTGTGAACCAGCTCTTGAACTCCTGCCATCCAATCAGCTTCATCCTGCGCAGGCGTCACTTCCTTCCCAATGGCTACTGCGGTCAGTCTGTGCTTTCATCAAAGTGTGTGTAACCGCAGTGGCCCTATCCAGATCCCCACTGCTAAAATCCCACCTCCCCCTAGCTCAGTCCTCCCAACTGACCCACCCATCCCCCCCTTCCCTCACACACCCGTGCCACATGAGGCCCTGCAGTGTGACTCAGTGGACAAACTTACACCAGTCTGAGAGTCTGGGCCAGGCTTTTTCCAAGCCGCACACCTCATTTTGCCAGCGCAAGAGACACCCAGGGTTAGTCTTTCCCGTTCTGTAAAGGTAATAATGCATTCGGTTGTTTTCTTGGGATAGTTCTTGCTGTAAACCTGTCATTTCTTTACTCCTTCTTAAGTAGGGGTTTGTCATACTGCAGTGCAGCACTGTTAGAGCTCTCAGTGTGCGAGCGTATGCTCTGCGCTACATGCTGAGTTTGTGGTTTTCGCTTTGAGCATGCTGGCCTTGAGCACTTGCTACAAGTATGTTGTTTCCTTAATAATGAGTACGGATGTGGTGAAGTTTGTGCTTAAGTGTGTTTGTTTATTTGTAGAAGCGCTTGCAGTTTTATGTGCATGTGGGTGTAGCTAGAATTGTAACAAAGGTGTTGATGTTACATGAACCTATCATTATCAATGCTTGCACAAATATCATAAAGTTTGTTTAGTCAGACTTTGACCTCAGTTGTATTGAGTTTCTTTCCCTGTGGGTCTTTTTAACGATTTTATTCTGATGAGCTGAATTGCAATCAAAAGCTGTCTTTGGTAGCATCTTTTTGAAGGTATAAGAGTGTTTGGACACATGGTGCTTCCCCCATCTCAGTAGGTGACAATACAGAGTACTCGCCTCTTTATGGGTGGTCTGTGTAATGGGTGACAGAGTCTGGTTTACATGTGTACTAGATGTGATTGATGAGCAGTTTTAACTTCTTTGCAATTTAAGATCAACATTGTTAAGTGCGGTTTATACTAACAGATAATTAAAGATACAAAGCAACCAGAAGCCATTGTTTTTAAATGAGAATTGGTCTGAGGTTAGATACATAAAAAAAAATTTAAGTACTAATATGACTGAAACTAAAATATGCAAAAAAATGTTGAATAAAATATAAAACACAAAAAAATGACAAAAGCACAGATAAGAATGACTACATTTAAATTCAAATAAATATTTAAAAACTGAAAATATAAAAAAGCAAGTTCACAATATTAATACTATAATAGTATACAAATAATATCATTACACTAAATCAATCGACAGTATCTTGTCCAAGTATATGCATAATTGCATATTTTAAATTGCATGTCATGTTATGCATCACCATCACACTTTTAAAATGCATTTCATTGGAAATGAAGAAAAAACTGTTTAACTTCCTCCATTTTCCTATTAGACATCCCTGCTATGGCAAATTCCCTGAAGGCAAATGTAAGACTGATGGCACAGGAGGAGATCGAAGAGGAGAAAGAGGGAGCTAAAGAAGTGGATGACACCTTGGATGAGACTGCAGAGGAGGATGAAGAGGAGAGGAAGGCACGGGCCGCAGCAGAGGAAGCAGCAGCCAAAGAGAGAGCCGCTCAGAGGCAGCTCATGGCTATAGAGGAGCTGGTGCAGACTGAGAAGAACTACCTGAAACATTTGCAGCTCTGTACGGTCACCATCCACAGCAACCTGCAGAAACTAGAGGTAGGCAAGTTCCCCAGCAGCCATTTTGACACATCACGTCCATTTAATTGCAGTAAAAGTCTTATCTGCTAAGGTGACACGTGTTCGTAAGACCAAAAGCCTTCTGTGTTTTATACGTATTGCTTCCATCACCACTGAAATACCATTGAAGTGCTCTGACTGAGAAATCAACATTCCCTTGATGTTTTTACATATAAGAGGTCATTGTACTATAAAAAATCCTGTACGTTTCAGAACTCAAAAACTTTCTTATTAGTCTAAAAACAGCTTATATTGAAGCCAGTCTGCCAAAACGAGGTTGTGTAATGTACCACTTTATGACAAAACACCACCTCAGCAGAAGATGATCAACATCTGTTTCTACATCACTGCCCATTTAGCCCTGCCCACCGATTCATGCATGCAGTGTAAATAAAGAGAGAGACAAAAGCAGGCAGGTTACGCAGAAACCAAATGATAAAGATGGCTCTAAAGACAAGACACTGTGCATTACCATGTTTTAGAAAAACACAGTTTTTCGCATCACCTTACTTCTGACCTCAACGTTAGGAAAATAGCCTATTACTCCTAAATTAGAATGTTTTTGATGTAAAAATCTTGAGAACATTATAAGTGGACCTCAGAGAACAGTACAAAATAATATAAAAATGCAGTTCATGACCCATTTAAATTAATATAAACATTGACAATCTATTTAGATAATAAAATAGTTCCTGGAAAGTTGTATTTAACATGGCCTCTAAACTGAAAAATGCAATGATGTGATGTGTTATTTATTTATTTTTAAATAAATGTAAATTTTTAGATTTTTTTTCCCTTCTTACATTAGTTACAGGCCACAAATATTAACAGACATCATCAAAAAACAAGTAAACATGTATATTAAACAACACAGAAAATAACTTAAATAATGACTAATGATAACAACATAAGAATACTCAAAAATAGTTTTAATATTTAGGACCTGAGCACCGGTGGTGCGAGGACCCTATTGGAAACCCAAACATGCTCGAAAACTCATGAAACTTTGCAGACGCCAAAAGTGGTGAAAATTTACATCTGATATGGGTTTTCAGAAGTGGGTGTGGCAAAACGGCTCAATAGCGCCACCTATAAAACTTCAACGAAGTGCGCGGTGTTTCACGTACACGTACGAAATTTGTTAGACACATGCAACACACCAATACCAAAAAAGTCCCTCGGTACGAAATCCGAAACCCAACAGGAAGTCTGTTATTTTGAACTTTCTCTGCAAGCTTTGTGCCGTTTTGCCTTTTTCAGCCATTGTATTTAAATTAACTTCTCTTAGAGATTTAAACAGATCAACACCAAATTTGGTCAGTGTAATCTAAAGCCCTTTGTGATGTTAAATTGCGAAGATCTAGAGTTTTCGTTGGAGGTTGGTCCATGGCGGCCTGACAAACTTCGATGTTTTGCCATGAAAAAGGAAGTTGTTATAATTCAGGCATACAATGTTCGTTCTGCACCAAAATTCATGTGTTTGATAAGAGTCCTGTCCTGACCATGACCACATTCACTTGTAGCCATAGCACCACCTGCTTTATGCTCTAACAAACTACTCATAGAGATTTAATGACGTCAAGATTATATTTGGTCAGTCTACTCTAAAGGCCTTTGCGATGTTAAATTGTGAAGATCTTGAGTTTTCATTGAAGGATGTGTCCGTGGCGACCTGACAAAGTTCACCTTCGAATAGAAGGTGTTGTAGCTTAGCCATACAATGTCCAATTTGCCCCAAACTTCACATGTTCGATAAGGCCAATATTCTGTTATAATCATAGCGCCACCTGCTGGCAACAGGAAATGACTTGTTTTACACTAACTCAAACATGCCATGTTCAATCTGCACCAAACTTCATATGTTTGATAAAAGTGCTGGCCTGAAGACATCTACATGCCAATATCCAGTTATAGTTATAGCGCCACCACCTGGTAGCATGAAATTTGGCACATATAAATGACTGACTTTCCTTCTATGTTTATCAATTAAATGCATATTAGCCACCATTCGCTGTTTTCCTAAGTTCACCAGGTGGTGTTGAGCCCACTGCGAGGGCCCTTTCAATGCTGCTTGTAGCTTTAATTTTATTTGAATCCATCTGAGAGGAATGGGAAATAAAGGAGAAATCCTTTTTTAAATCATTGTTATATTATTATTACAGAGTGTATACATCATAAATGAGACTAAATGATTTTGCATTCCTCATGTTTGAAATATATAACCACTAAGCAAGCCTTCATTAATATCAAATTTTATTGGGTCTCTTGCAGCCTCCTCCCCCAAACCTTGAGAACATGTTCCAGCACATAGATGAAGTGATGGATGTTTCCAGCAGACTCCTGAGCCTCCTCGATCAGGCACAGATACATCACAGCGACCCAAAATACCTGGAAACTCTCTGTGAGTACAGCCCGACCGACTGGAATTTCTGGTTCACTTTCAGTTTGCTATCACACTCAATGCGTGTCATGCCCACCCACAGATTAAAATATTTTTAAGCTTGAGCTCATGATTAAAGAATCCAGAAGTTGAGTTTCAAGATGGGAAGAATGATGTATGATTGATAGAATGTTGAAACATCTTTACGTCCTTTTTGGAGCTTGACAGTATGAATCAGCATGCACTTAAACTACTGTGCATTTTCAGCATCATTACTCCAGTCTTCAGTATCACATGATCCTTCAGATATCATTCTAATATGTGACCCTGGACCACAAAACCAGTCTTAAGTAGCACAGGTATATTTGTAGCAATAGCCATTGTATGGGTCAAATTGATCGATTTTTCTTTTATGCCAAAAATTCTTGGGATATTAAGTAAAGATCATGTTCCATGAAGATATTTTGTAAATTTCCTACTGTAAATATATTCAAATTAATTTTTTGATTAGTAATATGCATTGCTAAGAACTTCATTTGGTCAACTTTAAAGAGATTCCAGATTTTTTTTTTCAAATGTATTTATTCAACTTTCTGACGATGTATAAATCTCAGTTTAAAAAAACTGACCCTTATGATTGGTTTTGTGGTCCATGGTCACATATGCTGATTTGCTGCTCAAGAAACATTTCTGATTATTATAAATGTTGAAGACAGTTGTGCTGCTCAATTTTGTGGATTTTATGTGATTTCTGTAGGATTTTTTTTTTTTTAAACAATGGCAACTTTATAAGTTCAAAAGAACAGCATTTATTTGAAATAAATTATTTGTAGCATTCTAAATATTTTTGACTTTTTTTTGTTTTTTTTAAATATTGACTTCAAACTTTTAAACATGTCAAGTCACCTTTATTTATACAGTGCTTTATACAACACAAGCAGATTTACAGTGTTAAACAGGAAAATAGTGTGTCAATAATGCAAGAGAACAATAGCAAACAGTCATTTTTCAGTTCAGAACAGCAGTGTATGTTGTATAGAAATGATCTAAATCTTGTATATTATAAATGATCTCATTCTTTCTCAGGTGACTCTTTTCTGAGTCTGTCTCAAGACATAGAGATGGCATATAAGGAGTATCTTGCCAACTACAACAACATAACTGCTTTAGAGAACAGCTATAAACAGAAAGAGGCCCTGTGGGTGGAAATGGTCCGAATCATCAAGTCATCTGCGTAAGTTCATAAACAGCAACCTACTGAGGTTGTATATGAATTGAAGGCTGTTGAGAGACAAATACAGCAGTGTATTATCCAACATTCCTGTCATTTTTGACCCCTGATCTTGTCTGTCTTCAGTCCTGATGTGAATGCATCCGCTCTGAGCTTCTTTCTGGTGATGCCGGTTCAGAGAATCGCCCGTTACCCGCTGCTGCTCCAGACCATCCAGAAACACACAGATCCTGGGCACCCTGCCTACCCCATACTGGAGCACGCCGCACGCACGTCGATCCAGATCAACTGCAGGATCAATGAATACAAGCGCTTCCGTGAAGTCGGTGAGAACATGCCAATCCGTTGATAACATCAGCACAGGAACATTAATAAAGTTGAGGTTTTGATTTGCGTCATTATTCTCTCTCTCTGATTCACACAGCTGATAAGTACAAGAAAACAGAGAACCTGACAATCAAGGACAAGATCAATCGGTTGAGTGGCCATAGCATTGCTAAGAAGACGGCCCGGTTCAGCCAGTACATAAAGCATGAGACAGGAATGGTGCCAAAGGTAACTGACTTGAACAATGCTTAGTGTTAACAAAGGAATGACGAAATTTGGAATGTTGAAAGAACTACATTGTTTCTATAAAGCCTGTTGCCAAATGAGATGTTTCTACGACTATTTCTTCATTTATACTTTGTAATTCAATCCCAACGTAGTTAAAGGATGAAGAATTTGATGCCCTTACCGGCTTCTTCTTTGTCCTGGAGAGGGGCGTCTCAGAGCTTCATGACAATCTGCAGGCCTATCTCCACCATCTGCAGGTTTGGATTTAGCATTCTTACTCTTAATGAGTATAGTTAAAAGCTTAAAACAAGCTGATCCTCTCATTTGTTTTGGTTTACCCTCATTGTGAAGCCAGTACGCCCATGGATCAACCTCTTCAACATTTTCCATTGTTATTCCAGCTGCTGAATGAATGGAAAATCTGTAGGAGGGTTGATCCCAGGGCAGATGGATGGGGTTGCTGAAGATTGCGAGGCTCAGATGATGGTTGTGCACTTGAAGTGTTAGTAAAGATTTATTTAACCATCTGAGCTCTGTTTCTGTGTGCAGAGGTTTCTCAGATGCAGACCGGAGGAAGCAGATCTCGATCTGGAGGGAGAGAAAACCGCCTTGTTCTCTAAAGAAATCACAGTGGCACTCAGACAGTGGATCTTCCCCTCATATGTAAGACCTTAAGGAGATTGCAGTTTCCACCATTTAGAGAAATTATCTATTGTTGTGATAAAAATTTCTTTTGGCCAGTTAAAGGTGCAGTAAGCATTTCTGCCAAACACTGTTGAAAGTGGATTAGACTGTGCACCAAAACACAGTTTTGTAGCCAATCATCAGTGAGGGGTGTGTCCACTTGTGATGGGGGAGGTGCTTGTGTTACATATCATGTTTGTAAATTAGGGGGCGGAGCCGAAAACGGCAACACACCGACAGACAAAACAGAGCAGGTTACTTTTTGTATAAAACAGTCTGGGCTTTTAAATGTTGTAATTCTTTAAGAAATTCAAACAATAAATATCGTTTTATGGCTCTTTAACAGCGCCTCAGTTCAAGTAGCATGTGAACGATCATCTCTTCCACTTTACTAGTTATTGCATGAAATAAACATGACTAGAGATCGACTGATATATCGATTTAACAATATTTTCCCGATATTTAAGCATTTTACCATAATTGTTATCGGTTTTGAAATATCGGATTCACCGATAAACGCCACCATCTTGTGGGTGTTTTGAGAATTACCAGCAGGATCGTCATTTTAGCGCGTCTGAGGGGAGACAACAACAACAGCATGCATAGGTAAAGCACTTGCTTAGCTGTAATTAGTAAACTTTATTTAACATAACAGCCATTAATGGACATATTAGATGTGTTACATAAATGCCTGAAGTCGGAGTCGGCTAAAATAATGCGTCCCAATAAAGACGGTTTCATTTTGCGGTTCACTCATTGGGTTGATGCTCAGGAAATGTTCCAGCACAGCCACCGCATGTAACTTTTAACAAGATTCACTTGTTTAAAACACCCTAAATTATATTATCATTTACTATATAACCATTATTTCGCTAATACACATTTAAAAATATAAAACTCTATGGAAATTAATTATTTATTATCTCCGCGAGTGATCACAGTTTGAATATAATTCTCTAGAATGACAAAATATTAGTGATTCTGATATAACATACCAGAAATGCAATAAAATATGATGTTTTGTTTGTTATATTCCAATATTTTAAAGAATATTATTCAGTGAATTAGCATTATCCAGCTATTCTTCACTTTTTGTATTAAACGGCTTATAAACATAAAACGGTAGTTTAAAAGTTGATATGACTCCTGTCCTTTATTTATTTTCTACATTTGAAAACATTAGACATTCTACATTTGTTTTGCTTAGTGTTGCAGCTGATGCATTTTATAAATAAAAAAATATATATAAATAAAGTTTTTATTGTTGTAATATGAAGTTCGAGGAAAAATCAAAGTAAAGTATGGACTTACTTCACTCATTCATTTATTTACTTTATAACAGTAAATAAATATCGGTTCTGCATATCGGTTATCGGGCACATAAACATGCAAATAATCGGTATCAGTATCGGTTATAAAAAAAATCAATATCGGTCGATCACTAAACATGACATCTTGTTTTAACATCGAAAGATGTCAGTGAACACCATTTTTCTGAATTCAAGTCCCCCGACATTAATCTACTCTTTTGTCTTGTTTGTTTGTCAAACAAAATACCAGATTTGGCATAGTGATTGGTCGGATCGCCTGTCAATCAAACTCCCTGCGAAGGGTGAATTAATTCCTAATGTAATTTTGTAGGCCAGCCTGGAAATTAGGATGACCCTGGTTCCCTTGGCAAAAAGACAATAGGATTTTCCCTTTGGTTCTTAGATAATTGCAGAAAATAAGTTTTGTGATTAACAAACATTTGTTGGCTATGCTATAAACCAATTATGCTACCATTAAATGATTTTAATGTCACCATCACTAAGTTTCCAACAACTCTTTCAGTCTTTAATATCTACAAGTTGGAAAGCTTTAGTTATAATAGTTTGCAAGAGTGTGATTTCAAACACCAGGAGTCTAGACGAGTTTAGCTGGTTGATGTGATGACATTTAACCTCTTTTGTGGTTGTTGGAGAGCTCAACGCGCTGCAACCTCAGAAAATGCATGCAAAGAGAACAAACACCAGCAAATTAAGAAAACATCTTTGTCAGTTTGACAGCACATGTACTGCAAATACTCGCAACGCAACCAAATACAAAAACATGCTACAAATCCTCACAACACAAACAAACAAAGAAATACTTATGCAAATACTTATAACGCAAGTTTGTGAGTATATCATTTGTATAACCAAAGTTGCACAAATATGATGGTTAAACTACGGTTAGTGTAGTAAATCCATGGTTAATTTGTGCATGGTTTAAATATAGTAACTTTTTTTTTTTTTTTCTTTTTGTACCTATGAGAATTTATTTATTAAATAATTAATTTTAATACCATAGGCTATGGTTAATTTTTGTAAGTGAAGTTGTAAAAGTAAGTTAGCCAGCTTACGTAACCTTTCACAGTTACAGCAATTGTGTATTTCGTTGGCTTATGTAGGCTAATAATATGCAAAAAAAAAAAGAAGGAATCGTATGATCAGGATATTAAAATAAATGAAAATCTCACCTTTCAGAGCAAACATTGATCAATGTCTTAGTCATGTTCGTCACTTTAAAAATTAATTTTGTTGTGGTCTGTGATACTTGCATGTTTCTGTATTTTTTGTGTTGTATTTGCAGTGCATTTTATTTGGATGTGTTGTGAAAATTCGCAGTGCATGTGTTGTCAAATTGAAAATGTTTTCTTAATTTGGAGGTGTTTTTCTATTTGCATGTCTTTCATTTGCAGCGCATTGAGCTTTCTTGGTCATCTTACATTACGCCACTTGTTAGCAGCCACCTTTTCAAGACGTAAAACTTCTTGAAACTTCTTGAGTTGGGTAATACAGATTTTAAAATGTTGTAAAATAAGGTGTGAAATTATTGTGAGCTTGTATTGTTTAACCAAAAACACTGAAAAAACCCATTGATTTTAGGACGATGGAACTGGAACTTTCTAGGCTTTAGTACTCATTCATGCAGCGCTCTATAACACAATGTACCTCGATCCATCTGCCTTATTTTTGTGCATGTCACGTTAAATACAGCATATCTGACTAAAGTCTGGAACAACAACATTTGTCACAGCTTTTGTCATGAGACGGTATTTCCTCACTATACACAAAGTTAATGTTTCTCCATTCATCAGTGTCTAATCTTGCTGGAACCAAAACTGCTGCAAAAACGCCATGTATCATGTAAGGGTAAAAATTTTGCCAAGATCTTTTAACTGTTTACCAGCCATTGAAATTATGGTTGAAATGGTTGTACACAGCAGTGATATATTTAATTTGTTTTTATTATATCGCTGATCAGTTGTCATAAATTGGTTAAACATCTCTGCCATCTTGCCTTCTGAAATTGTTTTGTACGTCTATTTACAGGAAGAGCGTTTGAAGACTTTAGTCTTTAAGCCGTTGAGCTCACTGCGGGAACTGATGGCAGGACCACGTAACCTCATCCGCAAACGTCAGGACAAGCTTCTGGACTATGAGACGATCGAGGAGAAGAGCAGCCTGAGCTTTGAGGAGCAGGCCATAGCGAACACCTACAAGACCATCAACACTCTCCTGCTGAACGAGCTACCGCAGTTCAACGGCAAAGCCCTGCAACTCCTGTGGGCCTCACTAGAAGCCTTCAGCTGCCTGCAGAGAGACCTGGCAACTGATATGGAGCAGCTGGCCACCAGCTTCACCCACCAGGTACTTTTTATAGAAGAAGCTGAAATACTGAGGTTTTACTGAACGCAGAGGACAAAATCCAGAAAGCTTTAGAGATGACCAAGCAAATATATAATTTCTACAGCACCTAATTCTAGAGAGAATCAAAATGTACACTGTGCGGCCAAATATAGATGCCATCTTAATTTGGATTTTAGAACTGAATCATTTTTGCAGTGGTTAATATTTATTAATATTTCTGCCATGTTATATGATTGGCAACAATTAATTTACCCCTAACTGAGGGTTATGCAGTGCATAACTTTTTATTTCTCAAACAACTATGTCAGAAGTAGAGATGCTCATTTTAACCGGTTAACCCTTACCCGAAAGAAATTTGACCGATTAATACAATCAGTTAAACAGTTAAAAAGGTCATTTTAATTTTTTTTTTTTTTTTTTAAAGGGGTCATTGGATGCAAAGTTCACTTTTACATGTTGTTTGAACACCAATGTGTGTTGGCACACTGACAGAGGCCACGCCCACGATAGTTGATTGACATGAGCATCTTACCTCAGACCCGCCCTAAATCAGCTGTAACAGTCTGACCTCCATTGTTTCAATGCTGGAGCAGGGATGTAAGTTAGACAAGAATATCTCCGATTGAGCGATTGAGGTGTTGTGTTGCTGGATGAAATAATGAACATAGTGGTCGTCATTTACTCCCGACATCTGAGCCGCTGAAGATGCAGTGAATTACGTTTGTTTTTGAAGGGAATGCGCCTCCCGATCTGAATAAATGCGTCTATGTTTGCGCAAATCATTTGCGATCCAGCTTCACCTACAGCAGAAGTGAGTGTAAGGTTTTTTTAATGAATTTCTGGAATCACCTTTCCTAATAACGTGCAAGTTAGCAAGTTTCGCGGCTTAACGCGCTAAATGTGGGTAAAGTAAACAGGTTTGTCACTCCACAGAGAGAAGAGAGGGGCGGGGCAAGCAGAGCTCATTAACATTTAAAGGAGCAATCCATTTAGAATGGGATGATTTTTGCAGAGCTCATTTTGATGAGGTAAAAAGAGTGTTGTTTTACACGACCATTGGGAATTTTTAACCAAAGTATATTATAAGCTTTTCATTAAGAACCTAAAGCATCATATCAACTTCGGGAAAATGGGCGTCCGATGACCCCCTTAAGTAATTTATCAAAATATTTTAAAACATTTACTGGATGGTTAAAATAAAATAGCATTTTTGAGAAAGAAAAAAACATAAATCACATAGGCCTATAATGTTAAGTGCTTTATTATTACATTCAGAAATAGAGCTGATGCCAACGCAAAATGTTTACAAACACTATAAACATAGGCTAGGCTATTTTAATTCCCCTCACTCCACAAAAAAATCCTTTCAATTTGGCAGTATTCAGAAAAGAACAAGAATGAGAAAATAAGAAGCTAAGCTATATAACTGACAAGCCAAAACGAATTAATTTGGGCTAAAGCGAAACTGAAACTAACGTTGGGTCTCTCATACAACGCAGATCCAAATGTTTCCGTATTCGAGATGTATTTGAATGCCAAAATATTATTTATTATGTAAACCTGGTTTTGTACTTCACCTGCATTTTAGTATTCACATAAAACAAATTGTTTGGCATAATATCACGGCAGTACATTGATAACGATTAAGCAGTTTTTTTTTTCCCCTTTTTCCATATGTTCTCCATATGTTTTGCTGACTGTATTTTATTATGATAATGGAAAGGCTGCATTGTCCAATTAGCAATGTTTAACTGTGTGTGCATGTACAGTGCTTGCGCAATCAATTGATTTTTTTCCAAGTGGAATCGACGACTCCTAGTCATAAAGATAATCAAAACTGTAAATGGTTTGCTTTTATTTGTGTACATTCACAATAAAAACAAATCTTTGTGCTGTTGTAAAATAAAGAACAATAGCAGCACAGAAATGAACCAAAACTCTGCATACTAGCTACTTGTTGCAGTTTTTTCTTTAGTTTTGTTAATAAAGTCAAAATATACATGCCTATTCATTCATTATATATAGCCAGCATTATTATGTTCGCAGAAGCGCTGCAGGTGCGTAATGTGATGTGTCCATGTGAATCCTCATGTTCTGTTGTTTGCTGCTTTTTGTGCATGTAAAATGAATCCCTGGAAAACAAATTTTGGTATTTTTCACAGACACTTATCCTATGCTAATTTAAAATAATCTTGCCATTTAACGGTTAATAATCAGTTAACAAGCATCGGCTGTCGATTAGGAAAAATAACCAAAATGAACATCCCTAGTCAGTAGACATACCAATGTACATATTCCAGGATGACATTGTCAAGATTTATTGGATCCAAACTGTGAAATATTGGCCACCACAGAGTCCTAACCTTAACTCCACTGAAAGTCTTTGGGACGTGCTGGAGTTGACTTTACACTGCCTGCCAAAAAAAGTTGCTGTAACACTGTAATATTTCATTGGAGTGCCTTTAGCCTCGATAACATTGTGCGTTTCCTGTGGCATTGTTTCCACAATGTCCTGCAACTTCACAACAGTTATTTCGTCAAGAGTTGCATTAGGTTTTGTTTCCTCATGCTCAACTAAAGAAACACTATTTCACAGTTTTGGTCTGATGAATCTTGACAATGACAGCCTAAAATATGGACATAATAACGTTTTCCAACAGGGTTGTTTAAGTAATAAAAAAAGCTAGACGCTGCATCAATTAAGGTTAGTAAAACTGTTAATTGTTGCAAAAACATAACAATCAGAAACATATTAATCACTGCAATAATGATCAAATCCTAGACTTTCTTGTATTTGCTTAAGTCAGAATGGCGACCTTTTTTGGTCAGACAATGTATAAATGATTATTTCACTTAACTTTTTTCAGACTGCATTTGGGATGAAACATGATAATGTAAAAAAAGCAAATTAAAAAAAAATTGTTATCTGTTTTATATAATAGATTTCATTTGTTAAATATCTCACTATGTCAAAGTTTCTGTCAAGGAAATGTAGGGGGGTTATGAGTTCAATGAAAAACTAATAATTCATTAATTATTTTTAAATCAATCAAAATAAAAAAAACTTATTTAAAAAATTTATATTTTATTTGTTTACCTGCAATGTCATGTGTCCATAACTAATGTCAGAGAGCCAATGAACGTGATACTTAATTATTAAAATATTTATTTTAAAATCTCAGGGGTACTTCATGTAAATATGTTAGATAATAGAGGATCAGATGAGGAAAAAAAAAAATAAATTTGGAAGAAATAATATTAGACTTTTAATAGAATAAAATAATAACATAATAGAAAAAAATAGAATAAAATATTGTGTGTGTGTGTCATTATTATATATTATATATAATAATAATTATTATTATTATTATTTTCTTTTTTCTTTCAAAACATTATTTATCTTTTTTTTGGACATGCTCTTCTTTTTCGTGAGATTCACTTTCACAGTCATTTAGTTCATCCTCATGATTTTAGTTACACTTGAATACCCATCAATTTTAGAAACTGTTGGACGTTCTGTGCAATAGTCCACCATTGAACGACAACACCCCAAGCGTGTGGTTGGAAAAGTGTTATTAAATTTAGCTGTTTGCAGGCTGGCAGTGTTTATGAATCGCTCTCTCTGTCTCCCGGCAGCTCCCACACAGTTATTTAGAGGATGGTGAGTTCTGGAAGTGGGCAGAGACTTCGGTGCTGGAGGGTTCAAGGAGGATGGAGAGCCTGTGTCAGAGCGTTCAGGATGAGCTCAATGCTCCCATTGTACAGGTCAGTTCCAACACAGAGACGCACTATTGTCTGCTGCCGGGTGGAGACGTCTTCCTACGGGGCAGTTTGTTTTTCCTTACTGCAGTTTAACGGTGCCTGTGGACAGTGCTGGAATAAAACCACAGCAGTTCATTCGTCTTGATATAGTTGAGCTCTCATGTGTTTTGCATTAGTCTATCCATTAATTATAAACATACCTTAGTAAAATATGTTATGTCTTGGGGTTACTGTATTATGGGTGGCCATAAACAGCTGCCTTTCATTTAGTCAAATCCGAATGCAAATTACAGTCAAAATATGCTACCGGTCTACTCAGTCTTTATTATTAATATTCTCCTCATTTTAGAATAATAGCAAAGTAACTCTTAAATATTATAAATAGAACCATAGGAAATACACTACTGTCCAAATGTTAGAGGTCTGTAAGATTTTGTACTGATTTTAAAGTAGCCTCTTCTGTTCACCAAGGCTGCATTTGCTTGATCAAACATACAGTAAAAAATTAGTAATATTGTGAAATATTATTGCAATTTAAAACAAGTGTTTTCTATTTGAATGTTTTTTTT